>PVIH01006080.1:0-115589 GCA_004025045.1 Sigmodon hispidus
GGGAAAGATGAACACAAAGAAAATATAGGTGTAGCAATCTTATTTGTATGTCTACCCTTGATAAGCCATGCTTATCATTCTTATCCTCTATATAGTTATTGTTAACTCTTCCACATTTTAAATTCTTTTTACTGTGTGTTTTTTTTTTAATAAATACAAAATAAAGGAAAAAAAAAAAAAAAGATATGAAATTCTCAATTAAATCATTATAAAAATTTGTTAGTCCTGATTCAGAACAACAAGAAAGTAATAAGATTGGGGTACACACCTGTGACCCCAGCATTGGGGTGTGAAGGCACAAGATAAGTAGTAGTTCAAGACCAACCTTGCTACTGTGGTTTGTTTGACAATAGCCTGGGATGAATAACACCTTGTCTCCAAAGACCCCTCAAAATCAACCAAATAACAACAACAACCCAACCCACTAAACAACAACAAAATAAAGATGAAGCTGTCCCCGTGTGAAGCTGACTCTCCAGTCACATTTATGAACAGTATTTAGTGTCCCAGGTAAAATCAGGCCTCTAGAGTAACCACATGTAGTCATGCACATATGGTCTGGCTGAGTTTTAAAATACTCATTCCATAAGATGCTGGAAGAGCATTTCTCCCACATAAAACTCAGATGTTTGTCTACTGTAAAAATCTGAATTCTCATAAGATTAAATACATCTCATAACTCTGGATGAGTAATTAACTTTGCTGAACCTCATTCTTTTCTTCCCCAATAAAAATGACAAGATGTGTTGTTTTCTATCTTCCAACTCTGTGGTATTACTACATTTTTAAATGTTAAAAAAATTACTAATGTTGAGATCATTCTGATAGGTTAACCATTTCAGTATGATCATACTTAAATATAAGCATTTGGGCTAAACTGAATACACTAAAATCAGAAATGCAAGAGGTAAAATCATTTAAGTATCACCAAATGAGCCTGAAGTTTAAGCTACTATTTTTAAGATATCATGTATAGCTATTCTAAGGCATCTTAGAAATTTTTTTTACTTAAAAGCTTCAGTTATTTATTAGCTATTTATTTACTAATAAAGCTGTTGTTGTTATAAAATATTCATAATTACCTTAGTAGGGGTAGAAAATGTTTACACTTTATCAGAATGTTAAGTAAAAAAAAACAGCTAATTTTGATCATTTGAAGGTACTTTGTACATTACCATGTCATTTTTATTCTCCATAAAAATACTGAGTTTCTTTAAGAATGACACAACTAGAATGAGCAGCTCAAAATTGTCCCGGTCAAGAGCCTTCACCAACATGTGAACTATATTCTTGTTCCTCATCTTCAGTTCTGTACGTGTGTCCTCAGCAAGATTCAAGAGTAAATAAAGAGCAACTAAGAAAGAAAACACGAGAGATGAATGACTGGCATAGTGAATTAATAATTTTAAAAATCAGTTCTACTTTACTAAGATGACAGACACAGTTCTAAAAAGGTTCTTTATTATTTTAACATAATTAAAAAATTCAAGCTTTATTAAGAGGTATGGATACCACATAACACAGAATTTGCTTTAATTACTCTATTTTACTACAGTTTTGCTAGCACATAATATATTAAATTTCATTGAGCATTTTCAAATGTCTTTTGTTTTATTAATCCTCCTTCTGCTGTGTCACAGCCAATCCCCATTGTGCTTTCCTTCCCCAGTAGGCTCATTTCTGCCTCCATGTTCATGTGTTCTATGAGCATTATACTCTATGAAGCTGAGAAGAAATCTAATGGTTCATACTCTCCAAGAGCTTAGAGCTTAATAGTAATTAAATGGCAATTAAAGATGTATAAATCAGTAAATAGTAAACAAGGGGAATAACTTTAGACATGCATAAATAAGAAAAGATGTATTAGATACAATTTCAATCTCCAATTGTTATTATGAGACTTGCCATCCCTGGGAATAGATTCAACACATTTGAGGATATAAAAGTATCTGTTTCTCTGCAAGTCAAAACAACTTTGAGATACCACCTGATACCTGTTAGATTGGCTAAGATAAAAGACACAGAGGACAGCCTATGCTGGAGAGGATGTGGAGCAAGGGGAACACTCCTTCATTGTTGGTGGGAGTGTAAGCTTGTTCAGCCACTCTGGAATGCAGTATGGCGGTTTGTCAGAAAATTGAGAATCAATCTCCCCAAGGACCCAGCAATATCACTTCTAGGTGTATACCCTAAAGATGCACAGTCACACTCCAAAGGCATTAGCTCAACTATGTTCATAGCAGCGTTATTTGTAATAGCAAGAACCTGGAAACAACCTAGATGCCCCTCAGCTGAAAAATGGATTAACAAACTGTGGTACATCTACACAATGGAATACTACTCAGCAGTAAGAAAAAATGATATCCTAAAATTTGCAGGCAAATGTGTGGATTTGGACAATATCCTCCTGAGCGAGGTATCACAAACCCAGAAAGATAAGCAGGGAATGTACTCACTCATTAATGGACTCTAAACAAACAAAAAAATAAAAAAAGAAAAGAAAAACAAAATAAGGTATAATCTGGCTAAGAAGGAAATGCCTTTTCTCATTCACACTTACCTACTAAATGCTTCATCTTTTGAAAACATAAACACATGCACACGCATCTCTACTTTTAAAAGTTTTATTCAAAGAATATGATTTTAGTGATGCCTGAGTTTTGTAGAATGGATATTTTGGCTATTAATAGCTCCTTTGAGCTTGCATGATTTATGATGTCATGGTCTGTAAACTAAAATATTACTTTTTGCTACAGTTAAATGCAATATGGGTCTAAAAACTATTTGGAGTGAGTTTTATGCATAAAAGTAGCTATATTATTATTTCTAGTAGGTTAATTCTGAACTACAATGGTCACTGCTTGTCACCTAGAATGATGTTGAAAGCAATAATTTTACTTGAAAAAATATGTAATAATTTTGGTATCCATTCAATAAAGAAATATATGGACTACAAAAAAAGAAAAAGAAGTACAACTTTTATGTAGGATGGAGCTTAGGGCAAGCTCTACTAGTTTTAAATAAAATTTCCTTTAGATGCCTGTAATAAAGACGCCAGTTCCCTAGGAAAAACTCAAGACTCCTCCTTTCTGAAAGCGAGAATTATACGATAGGTTGATAGTAGTTTTCATTTTTCCTTCATAGAAAGTTTCACAGTGATACTTAGATCTTTTTTCTGTCAAAATTATGTGTTATTGATGAATATAATTATTTTACCTTTTCTTTAAAGTCTGAATAGTATTCAGTATTCTTACATTTCATCTAATGATTCTGTCTGTTTAAACAGGAGTTCACCATTAGCCCAGGCAGACTTTGAACTTGTGATCTTCCCAATGCTAGAGTCATTGGCATCTATCACTTTTTTGACACATTCTTATCATCCACTTTGAAACATTAATGCAAAGAAGACAGAAATATATGCGTGTGCTTAAAATTATTAATGTAAGTTGAAAAATATCTATTTAGAAATATTTGTGATACAAAGGAAAATTGTATTTGCCTATATGACAGCTATTATGCTACTTGACAAAAATAAGTAATTCACTTTAATTCTAAAATATATGAGCAAAATAGTATAAAGGTTTTATAGATGGAAAACTAGATGTACATAACTTAAGCAACTTTCCCTGTCTACACAGGTAGGAGGCAATAAAATTAAATGAAAACATTGGTCCAGTAGAGTCGCAAGCTCCATCATTAATGCTGATGTATCATAACAAGTATGGACAATAATACAAGACTTTAAAGTTGTATGTAGCCAAAGTAGACATAGTGAGTTGAACAGTGCCACCTAAAATTTAATAAAAAAACCCTTAGCATTGAACTTTATTTGTAAATATAAGTGTTGTAATTTTAGTAGATAAAGTGATGCAATAGTGAATTATGGGAGACTCTTAATCCAGTAACTCAAGACTTAGTTGAAGATGAAGCAGACACTGGAGTGATTAGCAACACACCAGAAGGTGTCAGACAGTTGAGAGGTGCCAAAACGACAAAGAAGAAATAAACAACTCTTCTCTAGAACCAACATCTGATGTCCTATACAGCTGACTAGAAACTTGTACAGCTGTGCATGTAAACTCTGCATATTATGCAAAATCAACAAAGTTAAAAAGCATGTGAAGTTCATCCATGTAAAGTAGTCAAGCACTATTGCACAGCACTATGCATCTGCAGCAGCCTTATATGGCCAAAGGAGACATACCAACCAGCCAGCCAGAAGCCACCCTGAGCTAACAGCACAGCAGGCTACAACATGCCCTGCTTCTTTCTGACCCTGGGTCAGAATAAATTGTCACAGCTAACTCTGAAGATTAAAAAGATTCAAGAAGCCATGGCACCTGTATGATAGTGAAACAATTCATGCATAAAAACTATGTAAGCTATTTAAAGATTAAGAGGTGTTAGATATTTGTAAATCTGTACCCAATTACTTATTTTTCAAAATAGCTTTATTTTTATTGCTGTGGTTTTTGTAAAGCCTTCTAGATAATTATTGTGTAACACTTGATAGTTGTATGTCTGCAAAGTCCTGTAAGTAAACTGTTAACATTCTACAGAAGTACAGATTCTGACAAGGGAACATAAACATTTTTGAAATGTTTCCCTACAGTATTCCCTACAGGGAAAGCAAAATGGAATTTAGGTAAACCTGGCCTAAGAGCCATATCTTCCATATTTCTTTGCTTAAACTGGGCCTAAAGGGTTTACTGGTACTAAATCCTTGACATCTGTCATTTATCTTCTTTACCCAGTGTGGGTCCAAATAGGGCCAACCAGGATCAATCTTTCCCTAGCACTGTGGAACAATAGAGAACAAACCACCAGGTTAATCAACAATGCCTTCAGAGAATACTGAGAGACAAATGTGGGGAAGACCATCAAAACTGAAATAGTAATGGTGAGCATGCAATCCCACCATTAGGAAAGCTACAACAAGAAGAACATGATTTTGAGGACAGCCATGACTTTATAATGAGATCCTTTCTCAAACCAGCAAGATAGAAATGCTTTTGTTAACTCTTTCAAAAGTAACTAAATGTGAAGAGGTTATGAAACATGGATCTTACACATGGTTACTTGGCACTAATAAAATACACTCTAACCTCAGTCCCTAGTTGTATGTTGTATATTGTATTTGTTTCAGAAATAATCCTCTTAAGAATAAGGAGCTAAAATATGAAGTGGGGCAATGTTAGAGGCCTAGTAGGAATAATGACATTCTAAAGAGACAGACACAAACTATTGAACAATGAAGCCCAAAGAAATGGGAATTTCCTCAGCAATCTCATGCTGAATGAAGGAAAAGGCAACCATCAGATACTACTGTTTCTGAGAAGAAGATTTCACACAGTTCAGTTCACCTTACAGGGTGAGAATGAAGCCCAGACAAGGATGCGTTAATAGTGGGTGCCACACCTTGACCAGGAATGCTTACATGTCCTGTAAATCCTTGTCCCTCTATTTAAATTTTGATTTCTCTTCAGAACACCAAAGACATACTTGAGAGCTTCTACATATCTCTTAGCTCTTCTTCCCCATATGACTACATAAAATAAGCCTCCTTTACTCTTAAAACTAAATTATATGAAAATTTCTTTATAATCAGAACACTGTGCTACCAGCAATAAACTACACAAAAGTGATAGAACAGGTCAGGGTGCCAAGCAGACATGCACATATATGGACAAGTGACATTTTGGCAAAGACAAAAAACCAATCCAGTCTTTGAAATAAAATCAGTATTTGAAATAAATAGTGCATGAATAATAACACATTCATATGCAAAACAAATAAAGATCTGATTCATTCATATGTATTCAAAATGCACCACTGATTTAACTGCAAACCCCTAGAACAAAACACAGGAGAAAATGATTGTATACTCCTCTTAGGAAATATGTTCTAAATGCAATGCTAAAAACCATGATCCATGAAAGACAAATTGTAATTCATAAAAATTAGAAATTCTGAACTTCAAAAGACATTATTTAGTGAGTGAAAAGATATAACTACAAATTGAAAGTCTTTTCAAAGGCTTCACACACACACACACACACACACACACACACACAGAGAGAGAGAGAGAGAGAGAGAGAGAGAGAGAGAGAGACAATTCCACTAAGAAATAAACAAAAGAATTGAAAGGAGATTTCAACGAAAGATATGTAGATCAATATATGAAGATATTTCTGACCTAACTAGTAGGCACGTAAATTCATATCAAAACCACTATATATTATAAATTAACTAAAATTAATAATATTGATCAATTGTTTTATTTCTTCCTTCTTTTTTGTTTGTTTTTTTAAAACAGGGTTTCTCTGTGTAGTTCTAATAGTCCTAGAATTTGCTCTGTAGACCAGGCTGGCCTCAAACTCAAGAAATCTGCCTGTCCTTGCCTCCCAGGTGCTGGGATTAAAGGTGTAGGCTACTGTGGTAAAAATGTTCTCTATATGCTGTAAATAAAAGACTGTTTTGGCCTATGCACAACACCATAAAAGTGAGTAAAAAATCAGAGACAGACAAATAAGGTAAAGAGGGTAGAATTAGTCAGTCGCCATCCGACTCTCGAAGGAGGAACATGTAGAGGTACAGGTTGAGCCACGGGCTGAGCCACGTGGTGGGTAGATTAATAAAAATAAGTTGATTTAAGATAAAAGAGCTAGCTAATAACGTACATGAGACATAGGCCAAACAGTATAAAATATATAAGTGTCTAATTCATTTTTTTGAAAGACAAAAGCCACGCAGACCAGGTTCCAAACCTCTGCTGGACTAGGTTCTAAACCTCTGCCGCGGACCAGGTCACAAACTCCCGGGCCCAAACAGCCAGAAAAAAACTTTCTACAACAGATGGTGTCCCTGGGTGGGCTGAACACCCACATAAATCCTAAAATAGTTTAAAAAGCTTAAAAAGTGTTCTAAATCACTAAAACAGAGCCAAAAGTAGTTTTTTGACTTGCAAATTTAAATTGATTTATGGTACAGAGACAGCACAGTGTTCAGACAAAAATTTAAAAATGGCACGTTTGTGACACACAGCTTAAACTCATATGTTTCACAAAAGGCTTGACATAAGTGTGATTGATTTAAAGTTTCTGCTTATTATTGAACAAAAAGGAAACAGAGTTAAAAACGGTTTTTCTAGTAACAACATTTCCTGAGTCCACTCTGGTTGCCGGCAGCAACAGAGATGCAGCGAGCTCCTCCGCCATATTAAAAAGCCACCAAAAGGGGCAGAGTCAGCAATTAAAGTGATATCAACATTTTAAAAGCTCTTTGAGTTAAAAAATTAATAAAAATTCTCAATATAACAAATTTAGACTCACAAAACCTCTAAACAAAATACAATATATATAAAATACACAGGCTACCACCACCCAGCTCATGTTAGTTTTATTCAATAATAGAGCACTGGGTAGGAGGATTGCAGGAGACCACTTCTATATAATATACTAGCCTTCTATGAAGCTACATATTGCTTACCATGCCATCTCTAGGAATATAAACAGAGGAAATGATATCTGACTAAGGCCCTACAGATGCTTACTCAAAGGAGCACAGCAATTGCCCAAACTGGAAAGATTCCAAATGACTATAAACAAGAGAATACAGAGAATTACAATGAATAATTAAAAGGAAACATTACTGGTAAGTCCAACAACATGGGCATAACCTTATTCTGACCAAACAGGATGCTATCTAATTCCATTTATACCTCTAAATTACTAGAGAAAGAGGGGGAAAAGAAAAAAATGAAAGAAAACAACAGCAAATACATGAGGAAGTAATGGGAGCAATGGACATGTCTACCTTGAATATGGTCTCAGTCATGTAATTATTTACATACATTAAAATTTAATAAATTGTATATTTTAATAGTATAGTTTACTACCTATCAATTATCTCTCAATAAAACTGCTTAAAAAGAATATAAAACATTTGCATAAATAAGTATTTTGATTTGGAATAGAACTCACTATTTTACATGTTAAAAAAATCAGCTCAGTGTTTTAAAATTCTAAGAAGACAATTATTTTTAGAGATCTAATGTATTGTGATTGACATGCTAACCCAGGTAAAAGTTGCTATGTTCTAAAAGGTGGCTTTTATACACTAAGCTGAACTTAACCACTCAATTTCAAATCTTTCAAACAGGCAGGGAAGACACGGTTCAGCAGGAGAATGCCTGCCTACCAGTGCACTTCTTGGTTTGTTTCCTAGTACTGTCAAACAAACAAAACAATAAAACCTGAAAAAAAATCAGTGTAGTTAGAAAAGCTAAAAACTATTAGGAAATAAAAACTTACCCATGTACTAACATTTCCTTTTAAAAACTTCATCAAATAAGAAATGAAATAAACCAAAATCCACAACTGACTATAAACCAGGACTTAAAGGATGCTCACTTAAAGGATTCATATCATTCTAACTAAATCTTAAGACTTCATCTTAAGTGACTGCAAAACCATATAATATTAAAGGTTCTTATTACTCAACAAGCCTCAAAAATAGGGTTTATTCTTTATTACATAAAAGGTATTTTTAAATTTTGCAGTTTCCTAGTGTCAGGTCTCAAAAGTATTCAGGAGCTCATACCTCTCAATAGCTGTTCTTGTTTGACCACAAGTCCCTGGTACTTTTTAAAGGTTTTGTCATAATCCTTTCTCAATGTTTGATTTTCAAGATCTTCATCAAGTAAAACTCAAGTTAAGGATCACAAGCATGAACTGAAGTGAAGAGATCTACTGAAGACTACTTTGACAACAGTGCTATTATATTTTATATGTAAATAATTATTTATTAAGACAGGGTTTTATTATGTAACTCTGGCAGACCTGGAACTTAATATATAGACTAAGCTGGCCCCAAACAAACAGAGAACCACCTACCTCTGGCTCTGGAGTGCTGGTGTTAAAGACATGGATGCTACCAAGCTTGCTGCAGTTTTATTCTCCATCCACAATTCAACTAGAATCTTAACTGCAGTACTGTGCATGGACATGTTAGCCAAAGGTTCATAATTTCCTAGAATAATAAATTGTTTGAACCTCACCAAATACTTGGATTTTCAGTAATTATATACAAATATTTTATAAAAGTTGCCAAATCTATAACTTCCAGCAGACTATAAGTGGATCCATTGAAAAGATTACTTTCTTTACAGAAATTGATGTGGTTGCTGAGAATAAAAGACTCTACACTTCAGCCAGACATGCAAAATATTCAAATATTCAGATTAAGTCTGAAGCTTTTTAGCGCCTTTCAGGTTAGAGACTCCAAGAGAAAGATATTCAAGCCAGGATGATGCCTTCTATTCTAGCACTCCAGTCAGTGGCAGGCAGATCTCTGTGAGTTCTAATCTAGCTTGGTCTACAGAGTGAGTTCTAGGATAGCGAGACCTAGAGAAAGAAACACTGTCTTAAAAAGTGAGAGAGAGAGAGAGAGAGAGAGAGAGAGAGAGAGAGAGAGAGAGAGAGAGAGAGAGAGGGAGGGAGGGAGGGAGGGAGGGAGGGAGGGAGGAAGAGAAATGAGATCTAATAAACACACCACATTCTGGCCTGACAGGACTTACTGGTTGTGAGAAACTAAGTCAGGTACTGGGCAGTAGCCCTAGCCATAAAGAATGGCTTGCCCCAGCCTGACTTCAGCTCCACCTGCAGAAACAATATGCCCAGGTATGGAAAACAACCTACTGTCGTCCCATTCAAACCATAAAAAATAACTGTAGCTTCTTAGTAGCTACCTATGTATATACACCTGTGTATATCTAGGTATAGACATATACCTGTTCCCCAACACCTCTAAATGCTCTCCCTGTTCTAATAATGCAGTCTCAGCCTGTTATGATTAAGTCTGTCTGTCTCTCTGCCTTGTTTTTCTTACAGGAATAATGCTTTCATTTCCAATAAATATTGTATTCAATAATATCTAGTGCCTACAATGGCTCACTGATCTGTAAAAATGTCATGTTTAGACAGTTATGAACAGGCAAAAACCTTTGAGTTAAAATTATACTGTAAAGACAATATAAGTATCTTCAAATGGGATTACTATAATGTTGAAGACAATATCTTTATACTATATTCAGTATGAAAAACTAAAATCAAGAGACAGAAGTTATCAGAATGTAGACTATAGTTCAAAAAGCAAAGAAACATTAAGGAAATGGAATTCCAACCCACAAATGCCTTAAGCCAATGGGTAATAACACTGTTAGTCAATGGGTAATAACACTGTTAAAGTGTTTGAAAGCATTTGTTAAGGAATCTAAAGAACAGATCTTAGACTATTATAGGTCCTACCATTCTATAGCTCTCAAATCTGCATTAATATTTCTCACTTAACTCGAAAAACTGAACTTCACAGAAAAGTAGAACTGTAGTTTACTTGAAATACTAGGTTCATGGAGAAATTTAATCCATCCCCATCAAATTCACATGGAAGCATATATGCAGCATATATGAACCATGTTTTACCAAACATATTGCCATGGTGGGCACAACAGTGCAGCCACTTGTGGACTCTTAATTATCCAGCAGTGCTGCTGATTTCATTCTTCTACCTCTTTAACTAGTCAAATGTGAACAGACAGAACGTCTGTCAAACTATATTTATTCTGGTAATTCTAGTCTCCATCTTTACCTCTGACAAATTCTTCCGTGATTTCCAAATAATGTGACAGGACTTAAAATGGAAAGAACACGCCCCCACACCCCAAAGCATCTAAGCAGAGACAGCAGGCCAAAATGGACCTAAAGGATATCAGCTTTCTTCTTCTTAGAAAGTTCTTCTTGCCAAAGCTCATGTCTTTTTAACTCATGATCAATGATATTCATACACAGTGCTCCAATTTTATAATGAGTGATGAGTCCATGAAAATGAGAAAAGCTTCAAAGAAGACATTTTAACATACATTAAAAAGAATCATATAGGAGATTTGGTTTTGGCCCAAATTTCCATAAACCATATAAAACATAAGTCTGACATACATTTCAATGAATGAATATGCCACAGTATAATAAGAAAATTTGAAATGATGAGATTATCTTAAGTATGTGTTAATATGCTACTTTTACCTTGAATATAATGATTAAGCAAGTCTTCAAGATTAATCACAATATTAACTATGAAGATAGTTTCAGTATACATTTGGAATACTAACAAAACTAATATTATGATAATGCTAGGCACTCAGTTTGTTACATAAAATTGATGACAGAGAATAAACTAGTAACATATTAGTAATCAGGTTTTATATAAATTTACTAAATAATTAATTTATTCAAGTACTTACTCAGAAAAATTCTTTGCTAATGCTGTTTTTTTTTTAAATTAAAATCTGCCTAGAAATTTTTCCTAAAATCTCAATAACATTTTTACTAAGAATGCATACATGTAAATACAATTTTTTAACTATTAAAAAATAAAATTTTGTAATTTATTAGACATATGAATGGAACTGGAGGGCATTATGTTAAAATAAGTCAAACAAAGAAAGGTAGATGCCATATGTCCTTGTTCAGATGTGTGGAAGGGAAGAAAAAAAGTAGAGACTTGAGATTAGGAAGGGTTAAAACTAGGCAGAATAAAGGGGAATTGAATAACTGGTACCAAAACAACATAGAGTCACATAGGAGGAGTAAGTTCTAATCTTACGGTACAGCAGAATGGCTACAGTTCACAACAATTTTTATTTTAGAAAGAACTGGAAGAAAGGAAGGAGTTCAAACAAGCCCAATGAAAAGAAATGCTAAGTGTTCACAGAACTGGAAACACCAACTACCCTGATTTAATCATTTACATATTGTCACTTGTAATTAAACTATCAAACTGTGTCCCCTGAGTAGGTATTAAATTGATAAAAACTGAAATAGAGAAGTATGAATTTAATAAATATGCTTGTATTTGCATTTTTCCAAGTATACATAAGTACAATAGAATGTACTCTGTACCAGGCTTTTAACCTAAGTGTTTTTTAAATTCTGAATCATTTAATCCTAAAAACTACCAGAAAAGAATGTGGTCATTACTATGAAAACTTTACACAGGAACTGAGGCCCAGGGAGATTAAGTCAAATTACTAAGAGCATACAGTGAGTAAATAGTAGACACTGCATTCAAACTGAGATCACTTTCTCCAGAGCTATAATCATACTCTAAACTATTATACCAACTGGAGTGTAGATGAGTGTGTGTGTGTGTGTGTGCAAGAACAGGGAGGTATAGACATAATGAAAGAATAACAGAGTTAAAACCTAGCCATAAGAAGCAGCACATGGACAAATACACAAAGACTGAGAGAACCAATGGGCTAGACACTGGTACAGGCAGACAGCACTGGAGATCGATTAGTCCTTTTAGAATCTTCATACTTACCTAGAAAAGCAAAAGAAGATATAAATAATGTTTGTAGCTAACTCAACACTTTGTTTCCAGTCTTCTCTCAGGACTCTTGCTAGCGCACCAAGGGCAGTTTCTAAAGAAAAGGAGACATACGGATATGATCATTTACCTCGCCTTTGATATAAAGGGAGGTTGGTTTCAAATGTCTACTTATGAATAAGTAACAAAGCCAAGATGGAACTGGGACAGAAAAGTAGGATGTTTCTTTCCAATACAGAAAGCTAATTTGGAAATATAACTTTTACTCAAAACACCTGACATACAAGTCTGTGCTGTAAAGAAGTCAAATGTGACTTAGATAATGTGACGACAGGAAGATCATCAAAGGATGTCCATTTCCTGACTTACTTCTGCTTGGAAACTTATTACTGTACCACCTTTGTTTTCTTCTTTAATATCTGATTTACTCTGCAACTGCTAAACTTTTCCTTTATATTCTAGGTGTGTTCCAGACAAAGATGAGAATATAAAGGAGAAGTTTAGCTAACTTAGCTCTCTTAAGGTAAACATGTAACTGGATAAGAAGAAAGTAGCTTTAACACTTAAAACATACCACAGCATACAGAGAGGTCTTCAGGAAGTGTGGGGAGACATTATTACTGGCATTTACTGAAACCTTATCCCAATCATTGCCCAATAAGCTAAAGGAGCAGAAATTTCAGTGACTCTACAAGGGATACCAACTTTGAAGAGTTAATCCACAAAACTCAAAAAACAAATAGTATCATTAAAAAGCCATGGAGTAGCAGGAACCTGATTTCCAGGATTGCCACATATTTCAACAATAATAACAACAACAAAACGACTCACTAGAGGAAGAAACAGAACCATATGACCCATGCTCAGGTAATAAATTTATCAATACAGACTGTCTATGAAAAAGCACAGACACTGAGCTTATGAGACAAATACTTTAAATCAGCTATTATTACATTCATAAAATTAAAGGAGGGGCTGGAGAGATGGGCTGGTGGTTAGGATTACTTGCTGTGCAACTAAGAGGACAACAGTTCAGATTTCAGCACCCAAGAAAACCCCAGGCATCTCTCATACTTGAGCACACCTGAGGTTTACTGGAATCTAGCCCAGTTTCAAAAACCTGTATCCCAGATTTTGGTGAACTCTGTCTCAAAGACTAGGTAGAAAATGATAGAGGCACATACCTAATACCCTCTTCTGGTCTCCAAACACATACCTGCATACATGTACACACATTCAAATACATAGACATATGTACAAATAAATAAAATTAAAAATTAAAGCAAACCATTTCCATAGATTTAAAGACAGGTATGTAAGGGAAAAAGAATGGCATTTTACCAAGGAGATACAAAAGCTAAAGTTAAAATTTACTGGTATTCAAAACAGGAGACATGACACAGAAAAAAATTAATATAAACATTTTAGATTAGTCATTCTGAAGAAAAAAAGAAGGAAGTCAAAATGAACAGACCCTCAAAGATATATGGAGAAGAACAAAACACAGAAACTTATGCGTGCTCATGCACTTGTGAATATGCACATAACTCGCACATACAAATGTACGAAACACACCATTAGTACCTTACAGTACAAAGGACTGATGGGGGGAAAGAGTAAGAGCACAGATTAAGTTCTGTATACCATTAAAATTAAGTTGGCTGTACTTTGAACAAGATTGTTTGAAAATTGTGATGTCAGGGCATCACTTAGATAATAACTCAGGAAAACATAATTATAGAAAATTAGCTTAGAATGGTAAACTAGAAAAAAATCTACTTTAGGAAAAAAAAGCAGAAATAGAAGGGTAAAAAAGTTTAAGAATCCTGATAAAATTTTTCATAATTTAAAAATATATAAACATATTAAAAGTTTGTTCATTCATGGCAAATACAAAATGACAAAATCTACCTTATGAGCATTACATCAATGTTAAACAGACTAAACACACCAATAAGCAGAAATGGACTGAAGAACATATGGTGCTCTAGTCACATGCTAATTCCAACAAACTCTTGAGATTCAAAACCACAGCAGGATGAAATAAAAAGTGGAAAAGTAAACCTACCATGAAAAAAGAGAAGGAGAGGAAGAAAAGCAATAGACTGAAAACATCCCTAATACATAGAAGAAAAAAGAAAATTTAGAATATAAATATTTAAGACATGAAAAACATGTATATGTTGTATACACATATCTGAGTACAAACATCAAGGGTACGTTTTACATAATTTTTCTATTTTTAATATTTAGAAAGAGAAATCACCATTTAACAGTAGTTCTTCCAAGTTATCAGGATTTCGAGCCAGCTGTAAGATCAAGGCAGAACCTCGAACTTTGTCTGGAATATCTTCATACAACAGTTCAATGTACTCATCCATGTCATTAATGTTGGCCACCTCATCAATCTGAAACACAGGTGTAAAGCACTCAGCAGCTCTGACAGTCAGATCATTGTCAAATGGATGATAATTTATGATTAGTACATTACTTACAAACAATTTTCAGAATGGGTAATAGCCATCTTTTTGTGGATGAAAAGTTTAGGGCTTTGTGTATTAGAATGATAATATTACACTATAAGCAAAATTAAATAGAACATATATAAACTTTATAATTTGTCTCTCAAGATATTTTAAAATTTATTTGCACCTACTATAAAAGACAAAATTTAAAACCTATTTCAACGTGTTTAGAAGATTTTGCCACTTATTTTAATAAAATTAAAATTTTGTGTTAAAAGCACTACCAATAATTTTTGTTTTTATCAATTAAGTGTTGATTTTTCTGCCTTTTAAAGGTATCTTTAACTGAACCATTTAAATTTCACATGTGAACATGGCCATATGCATTATTGAAAGTAAAGGTGATGTCTGTAGTGTTTTGTACATAATTCATACTGTCTTACCTCCATTCCTTCAAAAGGAGGTGGATCTTTAGGTTTGCTGGATTTTTCTTTTTTTTCTGTAAAAAAAGAAAAAAAAAAAGATTAAAAAAAACCCCTGAGAACTATGTTTTAAGAATTTGGTAGTAATTATTTTTAGAAGTCTAGATTAATGCTACCTAAGCTGGAGCAGAAAACTAAATATTTGATGAAAAATTTTCCAGTGCATAAAGTATTTCCATGTAAAAATTCAGCTGTCTTATCTACTGATGCTATAAGGAGAACATAAACTAATAAAATCTATGACAAAACTTATACTTCACTTAAGATAGGAATAGGCAAATCAATAAGACAAAGAAAATGGTATAAATAATATGAAAACTAAAGTTAATACATGAAAAGTAAGAATAGCTAAATTATAAGCTGAAATAAATAAGAATACATTTTTGTCTGAAAAGCAAAATGAAGGATATAATTAAAAAATGAATATTTGATTTTTAGATCAGCTTAATGCTTATTTATTCCCAAGGAAACATTCAATAGTACTGGACACAACTTTTGGCCATTTAATATATGATTCAGTTAAAAGCATGTTTTCATATTATAAGCAGAAATAATATATGCAATAAAGTAAATAAATTAGAAAAAATAAAAAGAACATATAATTAGCAATAAACATAGATAGAGATATAATCCTTACTGGGATGACTTTAAAAGATAAAGGGGACTGGTAAAGGGTTATGGAAGGATGCTAGAAGTAAATCTGACCACCACATTCATGTATCAAGCTGCTATAACAAAACCATGATTTTATATGATTATACATACAATTAATTGTGCTAATAAAATATTGCTATAAAGTATCAGTGATGGAGAAAATGAAAAACTTGATATTGACAATAAAAACATTTAACAGGCCGATTCCACCTTCAGAGGCAGCATCCATGGGAGATAAGGACATATCATCAACAGCTAAATTCTGTTATAAGCAGATAATTTATTATAACAGTAGTTTTGACTAGCAAAGACAAAGAAATCACAGTGTCATAATTACTACAGTCCTCTTTCAAGCTCTTTAGGGTGAGGCTTCTGGCTCTAAATTATCAAAGCATAAAATGTTATAGAAATCATTTAGAATCATTTAGACGAGTATAGTTTTAATATACAGTAAAATATATTATATACCTTCAACTATTAAGGTGCAGAAAGATTGGCTTGAATTATTTTATCCATCTTTACAGTTATTTTTTCATATGGTATATTCTAATTAATAAGCATGCAATAATCATTTGGATATCTGTGCTTTTACCCTAAATGTTATCACAGACCCTACAACCAACAATGAATAGAGGCTGAGGCAGAGATCCATGGATGAGCACTGGGCCAAGTTCCCCTCTCAGCTGGGGGTGGGGGAGCCTGTATGAGCAAAAGGATAGGAATTATGAGGAGGAGTCCCACAGAGATGGCTGGAGCTCTTGGGAGCTCGCTGAATCAAGAATAGTCACTGGGGAACCAGAGGAAAAGGAGCTAGGCCCTCCAAGGATAGGCAACTGTTGATCGATATGGGCAGTATGTGGAGCCTCAAGAGGTGGATCAGACTGTGCTCCTGTAAATGGGCTGGCACCTTTGAGCCCATTTCCTGCAGAGGAGTGCCTAACCCAGCCTTGATATTGAAATGAGGAAATTGAACCTGCCTGAAGTGGATGTGCCATGCTGAGCTGACCCACCTTGGGACTTCTTGCTCTTTTTGGGGAGGGGATCAGGGCATGGGGTGGTGGGGGGAGGCTGAAGGCTGACTGGGAGGGATTGGAAGGATGGGTGAGCAGGGGGATATATGGAAAAAAGATCTTTTTAAAAAAATAAATTAATTAGTTAAAAATATATCTTCTCTATTTTATGAGCTCTAAAACATTAATGTACAGTTCTTTCATGAAGGAACTGAGGTCAGAAAAAGGACAACAATAAAGACAATGATGAAAGAAATGTGAATCTTTTCTTAAAAAAAAATCATGAAAGTAATATCCCAAGGTTATCTAAAGCATGTGACATCTATCATATCTATATTAAAATGAAATAAATAATTCACTAAAATTATGAATTATGTATAAACAGGAAATTTAGAAAATATAAGGCTAATTAGAACAGAGAAGATAACCTCTGCACTAAATGTGCCTCTTATTAGTCTACCATCATTATGACAAACTTATGGTCTATTTCAGCATATGTGTTCATGTGCACATATAGTGAGACAGACTTTGATCACTGGGTGTAGAAGGATAAAACCTTCAATGTAGGAAACAAATACACCTGTTCATCCTAGCACTGCTAAGAACTCACAACCAAAATGAATACTGTTTACTTAACCATATAATTTTACATATATACTACATTACATTACAAAGAAAACATTATTTTTGAAGACTACAATCCCACACCTTTGGAGTGGTATTTACAATCCCAGGCTCCTTCTGCTTACCTTTTCCTGACAATGAATCACGGCGGTTCTGCAGATAGTACAGCAGTTGCTCTACCTCACTTAGCTTTGAGGGATGAATGAGTTTACACTCTTCAACCACCTTCCGGGCCAGAGAGCTTATGTCTGTGTTAGCATTGAGACTCTTCAGACGGATGCTGCAAGCACAGCCCAATTCCCAAGTCAGATATTATGGAAAGTACATGATAGATACAAAAATACTTTAACATAATTTATAATTATCTATAGAGTCTATATCTATCTAGTCACAGAATCTCATTAAAATAAAGATATAGATATAATTAGACTTATATAAATTCAAGGCAATCATTTTCTTTGCATTGCATAAAAAGACAGTAAAAGCAATATAAATCTTTGAAGACTTTCTGGACAAGGTATCCAGAAGTCCTGTTTTGAAGCAGTACTTCTGATGTAAAAACAGTCTTATTACTGAATATTAAATACATACTGCCAGAAATGATCATTTATACTTGAATATGACAATGTATTTCTAGTTCTTCTTTACTTGCCATCCTGAAATTGGAACCCAGAAGCTGGCACTTGCTAGGAGAGTACTATATAGTCTGAGGTACTCTGGCATTCCTTCCTCTTAATTTGAGCCCAAGAAAATCACTAAGTCTAAGAAGAATACATGGTGCAGAGGAACATGCTGGCCTGTTTACATGGATTTGTAGTATGAGCAAGAACGACTAAAACAAAATCAACTGTCAAGTAAATCCTCCTATGAAAGGCTTACATTCAGAAGGAGAAAATGACCAAGTACTCACTGTATAGAATTATTTCTTTGTGAAGATGGCTATTTTTTGTAGAAGGATAACAGTCTTCTACAAAGATAAATAAACAAAAATCCAGAGAAATGTTCTAAATGCAGTATCTGTGATGCCTATGTTTAGTTAGACACAGATGACTTCTGAATCTAGTCTTGGCATGACTAGATTTCTTCCCAGCTTAAATTTGCTAGAATGATATTGTTTATCTTATTCCGTATTAAATCTATTCGTTTTTGTTGTTGATAACTTTAAGTGTTTAAAATCGTTGATTTTATTTTGGATAGTTTTAGTTGAACATCATAAGGCAGATAAAGAAAAGATGGTCCACATAAATAACCACAAAGACATCTTTATATTTAATTTTAACAAGGAGCCCAGAAAATTTGTATTTGTCAATAAATCTAATTGAGAAGAGGCACAGTAGAAACTACACCAATAGCTGGGCATGATAAGAAGACTCAATTCCAGCACTTGGAAGGAAACCTGAAGCAGAAAACCCATGAGCCTGCTAGCCTGGATTATAAAATGAGACTCCATCCCAAACAAAACAAAAAATGAAACTCAAAAACATATCTTTAAATTTGTATTGGGCTTTTAGAGTAGATTAGTTTTCTAGAAAAAGCATTCACAAAGTACAGAGATTATATACTGACCTCTCTCCCAATCTCTACTGTGTGCTTCTTCTATAATTAGCATCTTGCCTTTGTGTAGCATATTCATTATATTTATCAAAACTCATGAAACACAAAGAGTGAACTTAATGCATTCTAGGAACTAACACTGATACATCTAATTATTAACTGAGGTTCATCACTTACGTTAGCATTCACTCTGTGTTGTATGAGTTTTTTTTAATAAATAATTTATCAATCATTACAGTGTCATACATAAAAGTTTTATTGCTCTGAAAATATTCTATCTTTTGTCCATGGTAATCTCTAACTTCTTTATTATAATTTTGTCTCTTCCACAATGTAAGGCGGTTGTAACTGCAGAGTATATAAATTTTTCAGACTGACTTCTTTTGCTTACCAATATACATGTAGGTTTTGTCCATACCTTTTTTTATGCTTGATAATTCATTTATTTTCATTTTTAATAATGTTTTATGATATGAAGGGAAGTTGATCCATTCACTAATAAGCAATATATTGGTTGCTTTCAATTGTTGGCTATTTTTGGATAAAGTTTCTATAAATATATGTGTAAACTTTTGTGTGGACATAAGTTTTTAACACACTTTTGTAAGTATCTAAAACCATGATTACTATATATATATATATATATATATATATATATATTACTGGATATTATGAGAACTTGTGTTTAGATAATATAAAATGGATGCCATTTTATGGAATGGTATACATTCTTACTTTATCAAAGGATGTGACCGAGAATTCCTGTCACCACAGTTTTGCCAATATCTGCTGTTGCTAGTGTTATGGGACTAAGCCATTATAATGGGTAATAAGTGATTTTTGTATGCTTTAGTATACAAAAAATTTTAAATCTCTTCTATGTCTATTTTCTAGCACCATATATATTAGCAATCAAGTTCAGCCTGTATTAACTGAAACCATTTTAGTGGTAGTGTATAGTCCCCTAAAACTTACATCTACTAAAAGAAAATTGGAAAAAAGGGAGAATTTCTTGTTTTGAAAATAACAGTTTAATCAGCATATGTACTTTTTGTCAGGCACTCAACATCTATTAAAAACTAACAAAATATCATCTTAATGATTTCTACTCTAGAACTATCAGTTTCTCAAAATGAAATCTTCAGAAAGTTGAACCCTGTTAAGAATGATTTAGATCATTCCTATGAATGTTGTTAAAGAGGCTTGTGGATTTAGGCCATCACTGACTTCTCCAATTTAAAGACAGTTCATGTCAGACCTATCTCAATCTATATAGATTTTCTTTTCTTCATCATTAACAAAACCTCTTGAATTAACAAACACATTTTCCTTTTGGTAGTCTCTTTTGGAATATACCTTTTGCTAGTGAATGTGACACACCTTTTATTAGTGAGTGTCCCTTAGAACTAAAAATTAAATTCCTCTCCTGCGTGAAGGTTATGAAAATCTAAGTTAAAGACAGCTTTTCTTTAGGCAATCCAATAATAAAATCTCAGAAGATTTTCATGAGTGAGTGCTCAAGTCATATAATCTCAGGTAAGCAATGACAAACAGAAAAAACTGAGAGAAAAAGAATAAAAGTGTGAGCTGGACTGTAGTGTGAGTATACACATTTATTTTTCTTCAGTGTCTTGTACAGTCTAGAGAATTCATTTATCTTTACTGAGTCATTAATGTCAGTTTCCTGATCCCAACAGAAAACCAATGAAGACAGTAAAATGAGATATGAAGAGGTTTCTCTTTGGAGGATGCAAGAAGCCAGGCTTCTCCATCAGTATTACTGAAATTCGGGCTTAGTAAGTCTTTCTTGTATGATCGTGTGCATAGTACTAGAATTCCACCTCTTAGATGTTAATGAGGCCATCTTATAGTGACATCCTAAAATCTCTCCATGGGAAACAACATTCCTTGTGGGAAAGAAACCATCCCCAAAGTGTTTTAGGACTCAGAGTCAATGTTTATACTTAGAGCAGCCCTACCCCATGTGGTCCTAGCAGCCTGTGCATACTCAATTCCAACAGAACATGGCATAAAGTAGAAATGATTTCTAACTAGTTACAAAGTCAACATTGTGTAGCTGGGAGAGGGTTTAGGACAAACACTAAGTGATACCAAATCTCCTCTACTACCACAGAACTACAGGAGGAAAAAAGGAAATTATCAGGAGAGTGCAGAATAATGACAAAAAGGGCAGTTCCTGGAGGACTCCCTCAAATCCAAGAAGAAAAGAAAGCAGGACACGAGGAGATCCAGGAGCAATCTAAGAAAGACTTTGTCTTGTCACTAACATTTTTCAATGTTGTTCAATGTAGGTTGTTTTCAAGGGCTGATTCCATATTGGAGCCCTGTTTGGGAACATCTGAACACCACACCACTCAATATTAGCAATTCTAGGAGAGAAAGAATATAGAATTTTCTAATATTCAAATTTTCCAAATTAAGCAAAAAGTTCCATATAAACATATTTTTAATTTCACTTAACATTTCAAAAGTTTTACTTTACAATATATTTCATACTTATGTATCATCTTTGACTAAGATGATGTATGTCTTGAAGGATGCCATAACCATTATTTATGATGATTAAAATAATATCAGATCTGTATAAAGTTTATATGAAGTCACTATTTTCAAGATGCATACAAATGAAGAAAACTTACATTTTTTGGCATTCTTTTCGTTCTCCCAACATGGGATCCCCCATTTCTCCTAGAATGGTAGCTTCCACTTCATACTGAACAATGAGAGCTTTTTCTGATGGATGGACATCAATATTTCCCCCTTTAACTTTCCTTCAAAATATATGAAAAAATAGATTACAATCTCACAGAATATCCATATTTTTCACTCAGTTTCTATGTCTAAAACATGAGGGCTAGATTAATACATGTCATCTAATCACATTCTGTAAGCCTGGGACAAGTATATATTTACTGGCCCAGCAAAAAGTACATGCATGAGTAGTGTTACATTGAAAAAAATATGTATTTACCCAAGATACATGTATAAAAGAAAGTGAAAAATATATAATTAGAATGGCATTGCAGAAGATGATTACAACTAAAACAAGATCTTTATCACAGTTTTGATTTGCACTTCCCTAATTGCTGGGGATAATGAGCATTTTGGAGGAGATATTTCTTAGTCATATTTTAGTTCTTCTAAAAACTCTGTTCAAATCCATAGTCCAATTTTTTGAATGAGTCAATATTTATCAGTTTTTTATTTCTGATATTAATCCTCTCTAGTATGGATAACTAGAGAAAAGATTCTCTCCCAATTTGTGAATATCCTCTTCACTCAATGGTTTTAGTTGTAAAGAAGTCTTTTAGTTTTAAGAACCTCCACTTGTCAATTGTAGGATAATTGATTCCTGGATAAATGGAGTCCTATTCAGAAAGTCCTTTCCTATACTTTCTATCATATATAGAAAGTGCTGTCTGTATTTTCTTCTAGCATTTTCAGTGCTCCAGTTTTCATATTTATGCCTCTGATCCATTTGAAATCAGTATTTGTGCAAGGTGATAGATATGGTTCTAATTTTATTTTCACACATGTAGACAGTTTCCCTAGCACCACTTGTTAAAATTCTAATTTTCCCCAGTGTGTGATTTTGGCATATAAAAAAGAAAATAAAATACAAAAAGAAAAGAAAATACAAATGCATATATATAGATCATTAATATGCATATATATATTATTGGTACTGATTGGGACTTCTATGTTGTTCCACTGATTTACATGTCTGTTTTTGTGCTGGTACTATGTAGTTTTTATTAGATAGCTTTGTAGTATACCTTGAAATCTCTAAAAGTAATCCCTCCAGAGCTATACTTTTTGCTAAATATTGCCTTTGTTATCTAGGCTTTTTTAATGTTCTAAACAAATTTTACTATAGTTTTTGTTTTGGGGAAGATGACATAGAATTTTGATTGGGATTTCACTGACTATGTAAAGAGATTTTGATAGAGTAGTCTTTTCACTATATTACTTGTGCCACTCCATGAACATGGGATGCCCTTTTATTTTCTAGTGTTTCTCTCAATATCTTCAGAGATTTAAAGTTTTCCCTGTAAAAGTCCTTCACTTCCTTGGTTATGTTCACTCCTAGATATTGTTCCCCCTCTGGGGCTACTGTGAATAGGAATGTGTCCATGGTTTCTTTCTTTGTATGTTTGTTGGTGGTGTATAGAAGAGCTATTGATTTCTTTGATAAATGATTTCTTTAACATTTTTTATCAAACAAAATTCATGTACAAATATTAAAGAATAGGGAACTTGAACCACATCACAAGCCACCACTTCCACCCACCCTTGTTCCTTACTTGAAAAGACCACCTCTCCCTCGGGCACCTCCATATGCAATGAAAACCCCATCTCTTCGACCAAAGGGCTCCTTTCAATTGGCTAGTAGATAGATGACAGAATTCCAAAAAGAACTTAAAAGTAGACACTTTATCCTGCCACTTTGCTGAGGTTGTTGATTATTTCTAGAATATTTCTGGTGAAATTTTTGAGGTCTCTTATGTATGATATTGTATCATTAACAATTAATGATAGTTTGACTTCTTTTTTCTATTTGTTTTCCTTTTCTTGACTCATTATTCCAGCTAGTGCAGTGTGTATTGGAAAGGGGTGGGGATAGTGGACAGCCCTGTCTCCTTCCTGATTTCAGTCTAGCTGTTTCAAGTTTTTCTCTGTTTCTCACACACGGCTTTTATTTAAGTTCATTTATGTAATTTATTACAATGACTCATGTAGAATCATCCCTGATTCTCTGGAATAAATCTATCATAGATATGGCATATAATCTTTTGGATATATGCCCATATTAAATTCAAAAGTGTTTTAATGAGCATTTTGAATCTATGTTCATTGTAGATATTGACCGATAGCTGTTCTTTTGTTGTTGCTGCTGTGCTTTTAATCTAGTTTGGGAATTATAGTAGTACTGGCTTAGCAGAAGGAGTTTGGGAGTGCACTTTCTGTTTCCTTTTGTTTGTTTGTTTTGAATAATTTAAAAAGGACCAATTGTAAATCCTCTTCGAAAATATAGTAAAATTATGCTGTGACTACATGTAAGCCTGGACTTTTTTTTTTTTTTGTCAGAAGGCATTTTTACTTATATTTATGTGTATGGATGTTTATATATGTCTATGTATGTGTCTAAAACCCATGGAGACCAGAAGAAGGTATCAGGCCCACTCTAACTAAAGTTATATTTGGTTATGATTCACAATATAGGTATTGAGAACTCAGCTGGAGTTCTTTGCAAGAACATCAAGAACTCAAGTGCTGAGTCAACTATCTAGCCCCTAAAACTGTTTTCACAATGTATGTACCTCAATAAAATTTCTATTTATACTTTATATGATGAATTACTTTATCTTAAATGTTAAATTTTCAAATAGGATTGAGTACAGCATTTACAATTATGTGAGAAATGTCTTATTGCTGAGATGATTATCTTTCAAATGTTTTAACTGAATTTCTAATTTGATAAAATTATTGAACTTTATTTGCAGCATCTTAGTATTAAACTAAAGTCACTGAGTACTTTTAGTCTGGAATGCTTCTTTATAACTTAAATTATCAACTAAAAGGCAATGGCTTCCAGGATGAATAATAAAGTACTGAAGCATACACATGTATGTATGTATGTATGTATGTATGTATGTATGTATATGTGTATGTGTGTGTATATATATATGTGTGTATATATATGATGTGTCTAGGGTAGACACTTTAGATTCAAAATCATGAGCAGGTTCAATGTTAAAGGATGAGAAAAGAAAATGCAAACAATGCAAAAGAAGAGTGGAGCAGTTACACAAAACAGACTTTAAATTATAAACTGGTACAAAATGTAACAACTTAAGGAGA
This sequence comes from Sigmodon hispidus, assembly GCA_004025045.1. NCBI lineage: Eukaryota > Metazoa > Chordata > Mammalia > Rodentia > Cricetidae > Sigmodon > Sigmodon hispidus. The sequence goes on from PVIH01006080.1 coordinate 25,060, forward strand.
TGTTCAACATCCTAAGCCATCAGGAAAATGTAAATTAAAATGACTCTAAGATTCCATCATACACTTGTCAGAATGGCTAAGATAAAAAACAAAAGCAACAGCTAATGCTAGATAGAGAGGATATGGAGCAAGGGGAACACTTCTCCATTGCTGATGGGAGTGAAAACTTTAAAAATCAGTGTCACAGCTTCTCAGAAAACTGAGTATCAATCTACCTTAAGATTCACTCTTAGGCACATACCCAAAGGATACTCAATCTTACCACAAGGAAACTTGCTCACCTATCTTCATATCAGCTCATAGGGGCTCACAGACTAGAGCAACAAGGGAGCCTGCATGGGACTGTCCTAGGCACTCTGCGTATATGAAACTGTTGTGTAGCTTGGTCCTCTTGTGGGACTCTTAACAGTGAGAGCAGGGGATGTCTCTTATTCTTTTACTGGTTTGGGAAACCCCATTTCTCATACTGGGTGGCCTTGCCTAGTGTTGGTAGGGAGGGATGCTTAGTCTTACTGCAACTTGATATGCCATGTTTTGTTGATACCCATGGGAGACCTGCCCTTTCCTGAACAGAAATAGAGGAGTAGATGGGGGCGTGGTGGAAACAGAGAATGAGGTAGGGAGGGAGAGAGAAAAGAGGGAGAGGGGATGCAAAATAAATAAATAAGTAAATATATTTATTTAAAAAAGATGTAACTCAATTTTACACCTCAAGTAGCTAGGAAAAGCTAAGAAAAATAGACTCAACAAGGCTATGTACTATCAACACTAAAGACAAGACTAGAGTTTGTAGAAACAGAAAATGAAGGTGAAATAAATGTTGATTGTTTAAAAAGATAAAAAAGCCAGGTATGGTGGCTCTCCACTTTATTCCAGCACTCAGAATGCAGCAAGCTGGCAAATCTCTGTAATTTCAAGGCCAGCTTGGTTTATAGTAAGTTCCTGTCCAAGAAAGGTCAAAGTGAGACCCTATCTTATTGCCTAAACAAGACCTAATGGAGGATTACATCAACAAATGTGCTTAAATGGAAGGGGAACTCTCATGAGGACCCAACATATACAAAGAACTCTGGGCAACTGAGGAATGCTAGAAGCTGGAGAGATAGTCTTCCAGGAGAGTCCCCTAATTGATTATCCAATACTAAGCCCTGAAATAATATATCAACATCAAAGAAGGAGAGGCCATGGATTTTAGAGAAGTACATGGAAGGTACTTAGAAGAGACCAGAAAGATGAACAAGAGGGTAGAGATGATATAATTATATTTAATTTCAAAAATAAAAACTTTAGGGGCTGGAGAGATGGCTCAGTGGTTAAGAGCACCGTCTGCTCTTCCAGAGGATCCGGGTTCGATTCCCAGCACCCACATGGCAGCTAACAACTGTCTGTAGTTCCAGTTCCAGGCAAACACCAAGGCAAATAAATAAATAAATAAAGTTTTTTTTAAAAAAAAACTTTAAAAGTTCAAAATTGTCAAACTGTTTAATTAGATTGAGTAAGTAAGAAGCCTCTAATTCCTAGAATCAGAAAGTAGGACATTACTGATCTCATAAAAATTAAAAAGAAAATAAATAAAAAGGATAACTATATAACTCACCAGCACTGTGAGATATTGTGAAAAAAATTTCAAACAAAGAAAAGTCTAGGACCAAATGGGTTTACTTGTAAATTAGACACAGCCCTTAAAGAAATATAAACACCAATCCTTCTTAAGGTCCTCCAAAAAAACAGAGGGGAGAGAAAACACTTTACAATCTGTTATATTCCAAGGTGGGGCAAAGATACTACAAAAAAATCTGTGAACTAATTTTCTTGAAGAATACAGTTGGAAATATTCTCAGAGTGACAGCCAACAGAATATAGCTGCACATTAAAAGATTACACAAGTCATGTGATATTTATTCAAGGAATTTAACATATTAATAAGATGAAGAAAAATAGTAAATGATCATCTCAATTGACACAGAAAACCCATTTTATAAATACCAACTCTTGCTGCAGAAATGGCTCAGTAGTCCAAGAGCATAGGCTGTTCTTCTAGAGGACCTAGGTTCAAATCCCAGTACCCACATGGCAGCTCACAACTGTCTGTAACTCCAAGATCTGACTCCCTCACACAGACATACATTGAGGCAAAACACCAATGCCCATAAAAAATAAACACCAACTCTTCATTCATTGCTAAGAAATAAAGGAAAATTTCCTCCATATGATACAAGGCATGAATGAAAATTGTATAGTTAATGTCAAACTTGGCGATAAATAACTATTTTTCTTTAAGTTCACAAACAAGACAATATCCAATTTCACCATTTCTATTCCACATAGCCCCACAGATTTGAATCTAGGCAATGATACCTAAGCAAATAAGTAAAAAGGCATCTAGATTAGAAAATAAGAAATAAATTATACCCATCTATGATGACACTTCTATTTTTTATATTCTAAAAACTACACAAATTGTTTGTTAATAAACATACTCAGCAAAGTTGTATGTTTAAAAGTAAATTGTAGGGGGCTGGAGAGATGGCTCAGCGGTTAAGAGCACCGTCTGCTCTTCCAGAGGACCCGGGTTCGATTCCCAGCACCCACATGGCAGCTAACAACTGTCTGTAGTTCCAGTTCCAGGCAAACACCAAGGCAAATAAATAAATAAAGTTTTTTTAAAAAAAAAGTAAATTGTATTTTCACTGCTAGTAATTAAAAATTAAAAATGTTAAAAATTAAATTTTCATAACATCAAATAGAACAAATTGCTTACAAATGAATGGAATCAGGGAGGCTCAACACTTAAAGCACTTAAAAGTTAAAGAAATCAATAAGAAACTTTAAAAAAGAGAAAGTCATCCTATGTTCAAGGACTTGATAACTTATTATTCTGACAATAGTATTTCCCTCAGATGATTCATGGAGTCAGTAGAACCCCTATCAAAGCACAGAGGGCATGTTTTCAGAGAAGGACAAGACAACATTAAATTTCACATAGAAACAAAAGACCATAAATATTAACATAATCTTGATAAGAGCAACAAAACTGTAGGACTCACCCTTCTCAGTGTAAAAACTCCCTAATTTAAGCATAAGTTTCTAGCACAAGGAGATCTGTTGATTAGGACTGAGAGTGCAGAAATACACACCTACATTTACAGTCAAATTTTTAAAAGGATGCTCAAAATATCAATGTGGAGAAAGAACAATCTCTTTGACAAATGATCTTAAGAACCATATACAATAATTAACTCAAGTGCATAAAAGACAAACATTTAAGAGCTAAAACTATAAAGCATAGAAAGCTTTATAGCCTTGAATTTAGCAATGATGTCTAAATATGTTTTCAAAAACAACAGTAACCATTAATAATTTAGACTTCAACAAATTGAAACTGTTGACACTCTCGACATACTCAACATAGCAAAAAGTCAACCAAAGGCTAGGACAAATGTTTGTAAATTGTATTTAATAAGGCCTAGAATTAAGAATATATTTCAGTAATGACTTTTTTCTAAAAGAGAAAGATAAATGACAAACGAGATGACAGAAGTTCAACTTACTTAGTAATTAGGAAAATGCAAATCAAAATCAGGGTAAGACACCACTTTACATGCCTCCAAACAGCTCAGATTAAACAACACACACAACAATACAAAGAGAGAAGATAACAGGCATTGGTGAAATGTGAAAAAACTGGAGTCTTGTACTTAAGAGGGGACATAAGAGGTACAGATACTGAGGGAAAGCTATTTGCTGGCTCTTCAATGAGTCCACCATAGAATTATTCTGTGTTCCTGTAATCCCAAACTTATATACAAGCCAAGAGAAGCAGTCAAACAAAATCTTGCCATGATGATAGCAACTTTATTCCCAATAGGCAATAGGAAATAGGCAAAAAACATCTATCTATCTATCTATATATATATATATATATATATATATATCTACATTAGGGTCAAAAATAATCAAATCATAATATATCCATGCAATAAAATATCATTCAGTTAACAAAAAAAGGGAATAAAGTGTTAATACACAGTATAAGTAGAACAAAATTATGCAATGTGAAAAGAATTGAATAAAGCATCATGCTTATATCTGTCAAGTTCCTGCCTTTTAATCGGATCTTTATAATGCATATATAAACATCATCTCTCTCATATATATGTCTGTGTGTGCATATACAGAATTTGAAGGTAATACAAAGTTTGTTTTGTCAAAATTAGAAAAAACTAAATAATGTACTTTCAACGTTTTTCCAGATTCTGACTTTAATCATGGTGACTAGATCAGTTGTATTTACTGTTTTCTAAATGATGTGGTTTGAAAAGAGTATCCATATTGGTACAACGACCCTGAGTGAAACCACACCTGACATGTCAATCACATATGAAAATCAGAAGTGGTAGACAATATCAGCCCTTTCTTTAAAAATAACCTCAGGTTTAAAATGGAAATTAGAAAATGTAACACATTTGACAAAAATTTTGAGTGTGTATATGCATGGAAGTATATGGGTAAATACATGTTATGTGCATGTTGTTAGCAAAATGATGTGGGAAAAGGAGTACTGGCTCACTGAGTACTTGTTATGATTAAATATTTCATTTACAAATGTCTACTGAAAGTCTTTTCACTTGCCATTTTCAATAAACATATAAGATAAAAAAAGATCAAAGACTATGTTTCTGGTCTTGCAAAGACAGTACAGTTGATTTACTTTTTTTAATTGTTTGAATACATTTAAAAGTCCACTAACACATCTAAGGTATTTCTGTGACAGCTAGAACCCTACCAAGCATGGGAAAAATTTACGCATCAAAAGTATATTAAGACCTAAACTAATGTCATCACCTAACATGTATATTTTCTTTTTCAAAGGTACTTTCATATATTGTCCTTATGCCTCTCATAAAGTAATGTCTCATTTTCAGATGAATTATGTTCAGAAAAAGCATATGCTTTTTGTAGTGAACAGACACCAAATTAGCATTTTCTTTAATTTCTTCATTGCCTGCTCACTCTTGGTCCAGTGAGATGTATGTTTTTAAACATGGATGCCCATACCTTTGACAGAAGTTAAAAAATCTCAACAAATTTTTATTTTTCTTTGGAGTAGCTGATAAAATTTTTATTTTTCTTTGGAGTAGCTGATATCACACAAAGAAAAATGGTGAACTCTTTCATGCCAACGTCTTAATAATGCACTTCTTACATAAATTATATCGCAAAAATGACAGTCAAGTGAGTGAAACGGACCAAGAACAGCTGGCTGAACATCTTAATCCAGTCTTGCATGAAGTAAAAATCACCACATTCACCTTTACTTCAAAACCCACATGATTTACGAATCTCACACTGAACACAAATTGGTGATATGACAGAATTCATTTCCAAGCTCCCATGGGATTTACCTATTGCGGAAAAACAGGAGAGTGGGGCAGGGAAAAAAAAAAAAAAGATCAAAAACGAAATAGGGGTTTATCTGAACCAACCTGCCTCTTACAGAGGATTTACATTAATGTAGCAAGAGAATCATCAAATGCAGTCAGGTCCCTGCCAAGATAAGGTGGATTATGGACCTCGCGCCCCCGCAGGGCCCCGTCCTTTATTCCATCCCATCACTTTCTCCTTCTTTCTTTCCTTTCCTGCATCTAACCCTTTCTCTCATCTAGCTTTGCCCTGTGACAACCCAGCGGGAAAACACCTAAGGACCTGCTCAGGGCAGGGCCCGGGTCATCACCTTTTGAGGTATCTGGCGTCCTCGCCTTGCATGGCGGCGGCGGTAGCGGCGTGAGGAGGATGGGGGTCTGAGAGTCTAGGAGGGCTACTTCCGGGGACCCCGCCAAAGTACCCTCACTGCCAAGGCGGTGACAGTCCCGAGGCCTGCAAGGCGGGGCTGGCGGCGGCTCTGCGGTTACCACGGTGAGGCCGGAGACTCCTCCCACAGCTCCTGGGCCCCAAAACACTGAAGCAACCCAGACCCGCCCAAAGCCGTCAGGGCCAGGCTTCCCCGCAAGGCGCATGCGCTCACGCGACAACCGCAGTACGCGCAGGCTCAGTTTGAGGCACTGGCTCCTGAGACTAATCTGACGCTCCCAGGAACAGCACGGGAAGGGTTTGGTGCAGACCTGGGAGTTTAAGAGTTATTCCTGGTCACTGCCCCCTGGAGGATGGGATAGGAAAAGACATTGCTCGCTGCAAACTTGAAATTTAAAGTCCATTAACATGAAATAAAACAAGGGTAACCAGTTAAGTTTTTAATTAACTCATGATACACGTCAGGCTAACCTTTGACTAACAACTTCTTCGGGTGGGGGACTTTTATTTTGGAACATGTAAAAGGTTCTGCATTGATTGCAGTGAGTTCCAGCTGGTGGAAATAGTCTGTATTAAAGGAATGGATCAAATTAAAACATTTTAAAACATAAACATAGAAAATACTCTCCTCCATCAAAACAAGCCAACTTCTGAACTTCTAAATTGTTCACCAACTAACCTTAACTCAGAATTCATGAGTAATTGTTTCTTCTAAAGCAGATAATTACTGACAATTTGTAGCGAAAAAAACTATCCACCCTTTCTTCAAATGAATTAATATTTTTGTGTAAAATGTCATGCTAATACCCTATATGGAACAGATACTGCACAGACACATTAAAAAGCTGTTTTGTACCCCCACCTATTCACACCAGCAATACTACTTCTGTTAAAGTTATAACTATTCTTTCAATCTATCAAGAAAGGAATTTGGAGCAAACTTTAGGTCCTTACTGTTTATCAAGTTTTCTTATTGAACTGTCACAGAATTCACATAATAGTCCTGCTATTCAACAACATATAAAAATGGTCATCCACCACGATCAAGGAGGCTTCATCCAAGAAATGCAGGGATGATTCAACATACAGAAAACTGTAAATGTCATCCATCATATAAACATTGAGAAAAAAACATGATTATCTCCTTAAATGATGAAAAAGCCTTTCACAAAATCCAACACTCCTTTATTATAAAAGTCCTGCAGAGATCAGGAATACAGGGAAAACACCTAAATATAATAAAGGCGATTTACAAAATGGCCAGCATCAAACTAAATGGAGAAAAACTCAAAGCAATCCTACTGAAATTAGGAACTAGACAAGGCTGTCCCCTCTCTCCTTATCTATTCAACATAGTTCTCAAAGTTTTAGCTAAAGCAATAAGAGAACAAAAGGAGATTAAGGGGATACAGATTAGAAAAGAAGAAGTGAAACTATATTTGCAGATGATATGATTCTAAATATAAGTGACCCACAAAATTTTACCAGGGAACTCCTACAGCTGATAAACACCTTCAGCAATGTAGCAGGATAAAAGATTAATTCAAAAAAAGTCAGTATCCTGTCTATACACTAAAGATAAAAGGGCTGAAAAAGAAATAAGGTAAACATCACCTCTTATAATAGCTGCATAAAGTATTAAATACCTTGGTGTAATAATAATCAAAGAAGTAACAGATCTGTTTGACAAAAGCTTTAAATCACTTAAGAAAGAAATTGAAGAGGATGTCAGAAAATAGAAAGATCTCCCATGTTTCTGGATAGGTAGGATCAACATAGTAAAAATGGCAATCTTACCAAAAGCAAGCTACAGATTCAATACAGTTCCCATGAAAATCCCAACACAATTTTTTTACAGACCATGAAAGAACAATACTCAATTTCATTTGGAATGACAGGAAAGCTACGATTGCCAAATAAATGTGCTCAACAAAAGAACCTCAGGAAGCATCACCATCCCTGACTTTATGTTATACTATAGAGCTACAGTAATAAAAACAGCTTGGTATTGGCATAAAAACAGACTTGTGGATGAATGGGATTGAACTGAAGACCTCGACATTAATCCACACACCTATGAACACATGATTTTTGACAAAGAGGCCCAAAATATTCAATGAAAAAAAGATAGTAACTTCAACAAATGGTATTGGCATAACTGAATGGTAGTGTGTAGAAAAATGCAAATAGACCCAAACCTATCACCCTGCACAAAATTCAAATCCAAGTGGATCAAAGACCTCAACATAAGCCCAGCCACACTGAACTTGATAGAAAAGAAAGTGGGAAATACTACCCTCCAATGCATTGGCACAGGTGACCACTTCCTAAATATAACACCAATAGCACAGACACTAAGAACAACAACCAATAATTGGGACCTCCTGAAACTGAGAAGCTTCTGTAAGGCCAAGGACACACTCAACAAGACAAAATGACAGCTTACAGAATGGGAAAAGATTTTCACCCACCCTACAAGTGACAGAGGACCGATCTCTAAAATATATATAGAATTCAAGAAACTAGAGAATAGCTAAGATTAAAAACACAGATGACAGCCTATGCTGGAGAGGATGTGGAGCAAGGAGAACACTTCTCCATTGTTGGTGGAAGTGTAAACTTGTTCAGCCACTCTGGAATGCAGTATGGAGGTTTCTCAGAAAATTAGGAATCAATCTCCCCAAGGATCCAGCAATACCACTTTAAGGTATATAACCTAAAGACACTCACACCCCAAAAACATTAGCTCACTATGTTCATAGCAGCATTATTCGTAATAGCAACAATCTGGAAACAACCTAGATGCTCCTCAACTGAAGAATTGATTAACAAACTGTGGAACATCTACACAATGAAGTACTACTGAGCAGTAAGAAAAAATGATATCCTAAAATTCACAGGCAAATGGATGGACTTGGAGAATATCCTCCTGAGTGAGGTATCACAAACCCAGAAATATAAGCAGGGGATGTACTCATTCATCAGTGGATTAAAAAAAAAAAATCTTTGTATACAAGAGCTCAAGGCCAGAACATAGCTAAATAACACAGTGCTTTACTTCTGCATTGATGGCCTCTGGCAGGGGTGTGGGTGAGGAAGGACTCATTTTCTTTAAGGGGCTGGCCACAGCGAGTTGAATTATGCTACAGTAAGTAAGTGAGCAGCATGAATGGGCTTTTTTTTTGTAAATGTGGAGATAATAAGAGTGGGTATGAAACTGAGAGGATAGATAACTGAGTTTGATGGAGTGCATGATGTAAAATCACGAAATAATAAATTAAAATATTATACAAAAAAGAACAACACACTCTCTAAGCCACAGAGACATCTCTCAAGCCTCACTGGCATTGATCTTTGATAGTGAGATATATTTCTTGTAGGCAGTAAAACTATGATCATGTTTTCTAATGCAGTGAGCTTGTCTGTGTCTTCTTATTCGTGAGTCGAGACAATTAATTTTCAGAGTTATTATTAAAAAGTATGTATTAAAAATAAATAAATATAGAATAGTGATTCAACTAAGAATAAAAATTAAGCACTATAAACATTTTAAAAATTAATCCAGGCAGTGGTGGTACATCATATCTTTTTTCCCAGTGCACGGAAGATGGGTGGATCTCTACGAGTCCAGCCTTGTCTACAAATCAATTTCAAGGATAGCCAGGGCTTTGTTACACAGAGAAGTGCTGTCTCAAAAATCAAAACAAAATAGTTAACTTCTGCATATCAAAAAGACACCACAAAAAAGTGAAAAGTTGAGTCATTAGAAAGGGATGCTATTCAGACTACTTCTCGATTCTTTGCTATTCAACAAAGAGAATAATAATCTACTTGGAAAACAGGCAAAAGAGGAAAATGGTGGGACAATGTTCTAAACCAGAGTAAAATAGAAATAATGTAAAAACTCAAATGAAAGAAGTATTATGCTTAATTTCTTTTATAAGGAGCTCTTAATTAAAACTGAACTATTGTGATAGAATATGCTGAGAGCTTGTAGATTTCACATAGTCTGGAGGAAGCTTTGGGGTAGTGGTTACTTATTCAAACACATTTGTCTCACCAAACTGTATAACAAGCCATTTTCACTGCATTGTATCTGTTATTTTTTAACAGGCTGATTTAAAATAGTGATCCAAAACAGATGGATAAAATAGTATTTTCCATACACTTGAAATTTTTCAATAAAAGAATTAATGGAGTGGGGGTGGTTCAGTAACCGAAGGGTCTGCCATGTAAGTAAGTTGGATCCCCAGCATCCATGTTATAGTTAAACATATATATTTGTTACAGTGGGGTAGGTTTACACACACACACACACACACACACACACACACACACACACACACACACCCATACTGCACATGCATAGGCAAACACATATTTATACAGACACATGAGAAGATTCTTACTCCAAGTACACATAAATAAAAAAGTATTAATGCTTAATATTGTACAGAGTAAAGTGAGCAAGCTAATTTTTAAGATTAAGATAGAAATGATATTGCAATTATAAGCTCATAACAGCTGTTATTGCCTGCATTGGGCCTGCTCAGGACTGGACCCTTTAACAACAGCTAGCTAATCATGGAAATGGAGAGTCATGAGCTTTCATCTGTTTCAGGGAAACTATTGGGTATTCATAGATGCTGGGAGTTAAATTATGTAATATTGGTTATCCCACTCTCAAAAGGATAATTCCACACCCATTGTCATACAGATAGTCCTGACTAACCTCAGTGGGTCACAAGACAAAACAAAAGACATGACTGTGGATTAGAATTTGAAGTAAAGATGTGGGGGAATGAGAGCAGTGAAAAGGAGATAGAGGAAGAAGGTATGAGAGTAATAAGTGTGCATTATATACATGCATGGAGTTTTCAAAGAATATTTCTTATTAATAAAAAGATTGGAGCATATAAAAAACTATAAGTGTTTTATGTCACTTTTAGAATAAAATATAAATCAAGTCAGGTATCCCAGGTAAGGTAAAGAAAGAAATCAATACTTATACATAATGTGGACATTAAAGAATGCTACGAATAAGAAGAGCTACCTTGATTCCTTGGGAACTATATAAATTTATTAATTTTTATTTACTTACTGTGTATGCACAATGGTGTATATGGAAATTGGAAGACTATTTGCAGGAGTTGATTCTTTCTCTTTCATTATGTCGGTCCTTGAGTTTGAACTCCTATCATTAGGCTTGGCTGCAAGTGCTTTTACCCAATCACCCAGCTGCTGGCCCTTTTTGTATTAGTTTTGCATTTTTCTCTTATTCCCACCCTCTAGAGTAGCTGTTTTTAACCTGTGAGTCGTGACCCCTTTAGGAGTCAAATGACCCTTTCACAGGGATCCTACCAGTAATCTCACATATCAGATATTTACATTATGTTTCATAACAGTAGCAAAGTTAGAGTTATGAGGTAGCAACATGGTAATTTTATAATTGGAGGTCACCAAAATATGAAGAACTGTATTAAAGGGTCATAACATTAGGAAGATTGAGAACTACTGCTCTAAAATGTTACAGATTGCTGGGTAGGGGAAGGTAATGAGTCATTTACATCACTTAGAAAACATTCACCTTGTGTAATGGTTAAGAACCTGACTTCTGGAATCAGAACTGGGTTTAAAGTACCTGAAGACATTCTCAAAGGATGAAAAACTTGTTTAACAGAACATATAGCAGGGATGTTCCAGGAAAGGCAGAAGTACAGGGAAAGAGAAGTATGAGATCCTACATTGTGTTTAGGAAAGAGAAGTAGCTTATGACAGAGAATTAGAAAAAGAGTCAATGAACAGTAAATTCAGAAAAGCCAGCAGCGTCATCACCATGCGAAACCTATTACAGAGGATAGTGGCATTTGTACACAGCAATTTTGATACACACAGGCATGAGGAACCATGAATTTTAATATGGGAATGTGGTATGCTGAGATTTACTACTTATAGCCACATTTGTTCTGCACTTATATAAATAGTAACACAAAACAGAGGTGTAACAATTACATTTAAAGATAGTTTAAACTTTTAAATTTTCCATCCTGTTTTGCTTCAGTAATCTCTATATAGTTTTTTCTTACCTTGTGACTGCTTTTGGGACATCATCAAATGGCCACTGTGGTCCAAAGAGTCCACATCCACTGGATATTAGTGCAGTCATCTTCTCACTTTTCAAATTAATTTGAGCTCATGATGCACATCTTAATACAAAGGAGATTTCAGTTAAAAGGAGCCTTTACAATAATCTTGTTCTTGATGGTGGCAACCTCTATTGACAACCAGTATGACAGAACAAACAATTATGACATCATTGGGTGGCTCCAAGAGTCAGAATAAGAAAGAAAATGACCTATGAGAATAATGATCTTAAATCACTATGTTTTTCTCTTATAGAGTGATTAACACTTTAATACCTGTGTGCTGTGCCAACCTTGTGATGCTTGAACTTACACAGTCAAATGAATGTATTATTTTATATACACAGTCAGAATGTGTTTAGTCACACACATCTCTCTTTGCAAGTTTATATGTGTAGATTATATATTAAAGTATAAGTTACAAGCTAGTATAGCTACTAGTACTCTGATGTGTATTCTTTTGGAGAATTGTACTTAGAATGATGAAGAGATGATTTGACCTTAGTCTATCTGACTTGCTAATTTTCTCAAATTTTATAAGCAAGTGTTTATTTAGACTGGAGTATACAATATGGATAGACATAACTTATGACCTCAGGGAGTACATTTAAATGCAGCATAAACACAAAGGAAAGAAATAGGTAAAATTTATAGCAGTACATTCTACATGAAACTAAAATGTACCTCTGTAAAATTGAGGGAGTGACTTGAGAATCATTAATCAGGCCTCTCATACATGTTGGACATATAGGATACTCTCTAAATAATGGAGACTATGAGAACAGGATAGAGACCTCAGCAATCAGGGGACAAGTACTCAGTATTTCTGCTGTCTAAACCGTATTTACACACATCTTCATTTTGATTTTATGTGTGATTTTTTTCTTCTTGACCAGTCTACTGATTTTTAACTTTATATTCTAATGAAAGATGGTATGCCATCCTTGCTGTCACTTTGTGGCTCCCGATTCCATAATCTCACACAAATATCATTCAAATTAGTGAATGGATCCAATCTTATTATATATTTGTTAGCACATATTACATATTTCAGGCACAATTCAGAGCTAAAGTAATAGGTAAAGTAGTAGTCAAAAATCATCTGACCACTTGGGGAAAAATCAAACTACCGCCATATTAGCCTCCAGGGGCTTCCTCTGAAGATTCAGTAGCAGTATTAGAAACACTTTAGTGCTGAAAATGTGTGACAACCTGTTGCACAGCTGTCATGGAGTGACTTGGAAAGTGTGTGGTCACCAAAGAGTTTCCCTCATCACGTCTGTAAGGAAAGTTATTGCTGTAACCCAAATATTAGTGACATAACCTCTGAATCATTCAGAACAGAACAAGAACTGCCAATTCATTCCAGTTAGCATATATTTCCAGGATTAACATAAATTATTTTCCATTGAGTAACATAATCACAGTTTACCATGCAGCCAAAATCTTGTCATCTTTAATTTGACTTTAAAATTTTTAACTTTATTTTCTTTCCTTTGCTCATTTCTAGTTTCTCTTTCTCCTTCCTTTGCTCTCTCTCTCTCTCTCTCTCTCTCTCTCTCTCTCTCTCTCTCTCTCTCTCTCTCACTCACTCTCTTTCTCTTTCTCTCCCTTCCTCTCCTCTTTAGTGACTCCCTCCCTCTTGTGATAGGCAGAATACATGTTATAAAAATAACTGCACTTCAGAAAGGTTGTTTCAAATTTTTAAATTTTGTCTATCTTCAATCATTGTCACTTTCTTTTCAATTCACCTTTTTCTTTATGTGATTTGTTTCTTTTGACTTTCTACTTTAATGCATAATTTTTTATTTAGTCCTGCTGTGTACTGGAATTAAATATTTTAAAATATCCTTTTTATTTTTGACATTTGTATTTTTATAGTATTCAGTAGTGTAATTTAATACACAGGTACAATGTATGATGATTAAATCCTCAGATATTGTTATTTCTATGTAATAGGAACTTTCTAACACTTTCCTTCTAATTATGTTAAATGTATAACTGGCTGTTTTAGACAATAGTTGTCTTGTGGTGCTATAGAGGACTAGACTTATTCATTCTAACTCTGATAGCCACTGCCTACTCTCTCATTATGCTCTCCCCCTCCTCCCACTTGCCTTAGCTCTAGTGAATTTTAGTCTGCTCTCAGGTCCTATGAGGGTTTTTTGTTTGTTTGTTTTGCTATCATGAATGAGTTAGGCATTTTTCTCTGTTCTATATTTCCCTTAACATGATGTCCTCCAATTTGATCCATGTTGTTACAAATCATAGAATTATGTCTTATTGTGTGACATTCTATCTTGTACACTTATTTTATGTAGTCCAAAAAATTTATCTTTGATATCCATATCTCTGGGTTTGAGTCAATTTATCAAGTGTATGGTAAGCAAAAGTAAAAGAATAAATAGCAAGAACAGGTTGTAGAAATAGCAGATAGAAATCAAAACATCATCAAATTAATGCTCACATTATCCAGCAGAGACAACTGGAGTAGCCTCATTAAGAGACTAAGCAAAGGTAGCATCATCAAAGCAAGTGCTTACAAATATCCAGCAAAATTTGACTTAATCAAAAATAAAGTCCCAGGCACATTGTCTTCCCCTCAGTGAGACGTCCTTAGTTTTAAATTTTTATTTGAATGTGAGCTTTAAGTAATTATTTTTATTTTTGTGCGTGAAATCTTTAGCCCTTTCTATATATAAGATAATATCATCTATAATCAAGAATACTTTGATGAGCTGGCAATGGAGGCACAAGCCTTTAATCTCAGCAGTCCTGACTTGGGCAGCACTCTTAAATCATCCTGGTCTGTAGATCAAGTTCAGAACAGCCCAGGTGACACAGAAAAACTTTGACCCCCACGCCCCAAAAATACTTGATGATCCATTTTGTCATCTTTTGTGATTGGATACTGTTTGATTATTTTTCTTATCTATTTGCTCTGGACACGTCTTCTAGTATTATCTTGAATAGGGATGATGAAAGTGGACATTTTTGTTGTTTCCCTGGAAATCCTTTTAGAATTTCCTCACTTACTATGATATTGTATATGCATTTATCATATAGTTATATTTGTATTTTAATGTGCAGAATGTGTGTTTGTGTGTGTGCGCGTGTGTGTGTGTGTGTGTGTGTGCAGATTCCCAAGATTTCATAGCTAGTACCTAAAGACAAATATGAATGGATTCCCCTCACCGTGCATGACACCAATTATTGTGGGATGTTAGTTAAAGATGGGTTACATTCTTATATGCTGTGGAATATTTGTTTTAATGATGCAAAGATATGCTGCATTCTTTTATGTTGCATTTGTTTAACACTGTGAAGCTGTGCTACTTTGCCTGCTTAAAACACCTGATTGACTTAATAGAGTCAAACGGCCAATAATTAGGCTGGAAGGGGATAAGTGGGGCTGCTAAGCAGAGACAATAAATAAGAGGAGAAAGAAAGAGAGAGAGGAGTGAGAAAGGGAGAAGAGGAAGATGCAGGTGCTAGCCACCCATCACATAGCCAGACATGGAGTAAGAAAGAAAGATATATAGAAAAAAAAAGGTAAAAGTCTAGACGCAAATGATAGATGGGATAAATTAAGAAAAGCTGACTTGATGCAAACCACTATCACTGAACAGCTTGGGGTGTGAAGCACTTTGAATCAGCACCTTGGATCCCACTCTCTCCAGAGAAACATCTGACCCAGTCTTGATGTTGGGGCGAGGAAAGTGGATCTGCCTGGGGTGGATGCTGAACTAAGCCACCTTGGGACCTTGGAACCTCCTGCCCTTGCTGGGGAGGAGATAAAGGGATGGGGAGAAGAGAGAGTGACTGGGAGGGGCGGGACGGGGAAGAGAGTTTGAACAAGGGGATACATGGATTAAAAAATGTTACTTTTTTCATAATAAAAAATGGAAGAAGAAAAAAAGAAAAGCTGGCTTGAAATAAGCCAAGCCAAGGCCAGGCATTTGTAAGTAATAATCAGTCTCTGTGTGGTTATTTGGGAGGTGGGTGATAGGCCCCCAAAGAGCAAAGAATAAAAGCAACCAATGACACCAGATAAAGCAATTAGGCATGCTCTTTTCTTACTCCTTCTTTCCTTGTTTTTCTTCTCTCCTTTCAATCTGCCTTTCTCCAGAGCTCACACATGCACTAGTTATTTATGATTTCAAAGCCTCTACAAAACATTATTATTGTATTCTATTCCATAATGTGAAGTCACTAAAACTTGTAATTAAAGAAAAACATTTAAGCAAAATTAATTTCACTATGATTTAAACTAGTCATCCTGTAAGAATACTTTCATTTTTAAGTACTTACGGTTTTCAAACAAAAGCTACTATATGTCAAATTCTTTGACACCTTCCTCATCAAAATATTGCCTGTTAAATTAAATTGATGCCTTTAACTACATAGGCATTTGATATAGTTCTTTAAGTATTTTCTTTTACACCTTTCAGTCCCTCTCAGAAAACCACATGAGATTAAAAAGTAAATAAAATGTGAGGGCTGGCAAGACGGCTCCACAGGTAAAGGTGCTTGCTGCCAGCCTGTCAACCTCAGTATGAGCTCCTAGAAACCACATGATGGGAGGAGACAACACATTCCTGTGAGTATTATCTGACCACCACATGTGTACCATGGTGCATGCACCATACATACACGTTTATATGCACATGAGATAAATAAAATGCAAAAAAATAAAGAATTTTAAATCTGATTTTTTTTCCTAATTTAAAAATTTATAATCTTAAGAATATAAAAATGTTTTAAACTTGGTCAAAGTCAAATGACCTTTTTGAAACATCTTTTAAGATTAGGTATTAGAAGTTAGCTAGTCTGAAATACAAGTTCCTAAAATCCTAAACTGCATTAGTTAGAGTTCCTGGCTCCTACATATGACTAACTGACCTAAATCCATTGAAAAACAAAACAGAAACAAAACACAAAAGTTTAGCATTAAAAACTCCCAATGAATTTATTGTCTTACTCTCTGTAATGTAAAAATTATAATTTATATTTTCATACTATCCTATAGATGGCCTATTAGTAATCCTATTTTGAAGAGTAGAGTTTTGTTAAGAGATAAAGTTATCACTGGGCCTTAGAAATTCTGTTTCAAGCCAGTCCTTTTATAAAATCCTCTTCTTTGATTTGTAACGATTTCCACCCAGAAAATGTTGTTTTCTCATTTTTCCTCTTTTACTTCCGGCTCTTGCTGTGAAGGCTTAGGTTATACTGCTTGACCTTGCTTATTGTGGTTTGCATAAAATTATCCTTCACTCATCTACACATTGTAGATAATGGTTATTTGCCTATAAACCTAACAGGCACAGAGTCTTATTTTCCTTCTGCTTTGTGGACACTTTCTGAACAAAGGAGCAGTTGTTTTTTAAGCATCTGTCCATTTTTAATGATATTTGAAACTCTGTTGCCTTGTTGCTTGTGTGCTTTTTAACAGCCCGGGGTCTCCTTCTTTCATGGTGTTGACTCTGAAGCTGCTATGAACAAAGGTGCTTGGAAGCTCTAGAGTGTTAGTACCCTGGCATGTGTCATACTGTATGCAAAAGACAGCTTCTGTAGGCTGCTGGGGGCTGGGGTGGAAGCAGGTCTTTAGCATCATATATACACACAGCTAGCCATGAATGATCATATACGTAGGGTACTCTCTTGTGCTCTCTGATTTCATTAGTGCACAGCCAGGCCAGGAAACCTGATCCCATTGTTGACTGGAGTGTTGCTTTGCATCCATTTCTAGAATGCATGGTACTGTACATATGCTTCTAATTAATGCTCATGTTTGAATGCTTTAACTTTTTAAAAAACTAAATAATCTTGTATAAAAATTGTCAGTTTGTGTTAAAGAAGCACAATTATTTGCCTTTGGGGGACTAGAGAGAGAAAAAAAAGGAAGAAAAAGCTAAACTATTTCAGCCTCTTTATATTTTTTGCCATAAATGAGAGTGACGTTGAAACATAGTCACACGTTTGAGGTTCAAGGGGTTTTAAATAGCTTTTGAACAAATCAAGCACAAGTAATATTACTTATATTAAGAAACTTATTTAAAACAGAGCCCATTAATGAAATGTGATTTAAAGCCATGTCTGTTTTAAATATATGTTGAGAATTAAGTTACTAGACTAGAAACTGAAAGTCAGAAAACTGATATCTGGATATAATAATTCCAGTTTTTTAGGCAGATTTATTATTTCATTCCTTGAGGAAAGCATGATTTAGTAAATTACCATATCCAGTGTAATATAATTAGACCTAGAAAACTTCATAAATTTCTGGAAGTATAGTATTTTGGACTACATTTCACTCAATAATGTAACAGCTATTCAAAAATGGTCTGGTGGTGCTGTGGCCTCTTTAACATAAAAAATGAAAAGCTGGATGGAGGGTGCAAAGCCCTTAGTAACTTTATCTATAGCATTTATGTTTATATACAGAAGTGATATGTAAAGATTTAAGTAATATAAATGCACAGATACAACTAGTATATGTATTTGAATCTAATCAGTGTAATCAGATGTTTCTAGGCCAAATATCAGATTGGTGTTACTATCAGAATATTATCTATGCTTTCTCGACACACATTTTTAGATAGTACTTAGTATGGTAATTAAACTTTTTCCCCTGTATTTTATGATCTTAGGGATCTTGGAGATCAGGAGGGACTTTCATCATCACAATTAATTGATGACTAGATGTAACAATCAACTTGAATGGAAGCATTTCCTTAGTAACAACCCAAATGCTCAGAGCTCATACTCTGATTACTTCCCTTATCAAACGTTCAACCCAATACTTTTACTACTTTAAATCACACTCCATCCAGGTACCAGGTATGCAATGCTCACAAAAGTGTAGACATTATTTAAGCAATCCAACCCAAAGCTTGCTCAGTGCACTGCCTCACCTATTCCTTCCTATAAAAATCACTACGGTCTTTGGTTGCCTGCCTTCCTCCAGATATTTCCTCTTTTGAGTCTGTATAGTATATCCTATCCTACTCCTTCTGAGTACTATGAATCATTTTTATTAGATTCTTTCCTTGATATTTGTTCTCATTTTGTCCCATCAAAATAAATCCAAAGTATATTCTAGTATATGTTATCATTCTTTGCCAACCATTTAATTCTGGCCTCTTTATAATCTCTTTGAATTTTCTATTCTTTTTAATTAATCAATTTTTTTCCAGCCTGGTTACAGTTTTTCTTCCCTTCCTCCTCTCTTCCCAGTTTCTCCTCCTAACCTCCCCTCGACTCCCATCTGCTCCCTCTCCCTTCCTTTCAGAAAAGTGCAGGCCTTTCATGTACATCAGACAGCTGTGGGATATCAGGTTGCAGCAAGACTAGTCACCTTCTCTCTTATTCCAGCTAGATGAAGTAACCCAGCATGAGGAAAAGGTCCCAAGAGCAGGCAACAGAGTCAGAGACAGCCCTGCTCCCTCTGCCAGGAGTCACACAGAAGACCAAGCCACACAAGTGTAACACATGTGCAGAGGGCCCAGGTCAGTCCCATGCAGGGTCCCTGGTTGGCAGTTCAGTTTCTGTGAGCCTACATGAACCTAGGTCACTTGACTCAGTGTGTTTTTCTGGGATGTTCTTGGCTTCTCTAGCTTTCATAACCCTTTCTTCCCCTCTTCCACAAGATTTCCTGAGATCCACATAATGTTTGGCTCTGGGTGTCTGCATTTGTTTTCATCAGTTCCCGGGTGAAGCCCTTCTAATGACAATTGGACTAGGCAACAATGAGTATAGCAGAGTAACATTGGGAATCATGTCATTGATTTTTTTGATGGGCATGTATGGTTCTGTCCTAGGTCTCTGGGCTGTCCAGCCTATCGATGCTGGCCCTTCAGGCATTGTCAGGAGTGAGCTTCCTCTCATTATAAAGGTCTCAAGCTGGGCCAATCATTGGTAGGCTACTCCCATAATATCTGTGCCACTTTTGTTCCAGCATATCTTGTAGGCAGGGCAAATTGTAGGTCACAGATTATGTTCTGACTCAACACTGGATACTCTTACTAAACAGTCTTAGAACATTCTCTTTTTGATGAGGTTTCCTCTTACAAAACTCCAGTTTGTCATTTAGATTAGAAATACTTGAGCATCATTCCAGAATTTTGTCTTCAGGATGAAGGTGCTTTATCCTGTTAAAACTAACTCAGTCCCCACAGCTGCCATGGGATGGGATGATCAATTGTGATGTACTTATTTTTCTTAATGTGCATCTGGTCCTGTTACCATATTAAGTTCACAAATAGTCACAGTTTACTAATGGTTTTTCAGATTCTAAGTTCTTAATGAGACATGAGAACATTTTTCCAGTCTTCCAAGCTCATTTCTGTACTTTTAAATTCATTCTCTCACCTACCTCTTTCCAGTCATCCCATTGCCATCCATCCAAAGCCAAGCCTGTCCTCTATTAGATCTTCTCTAAGCATTCTTCCTAAATTTGATGACATTTCATTGAACATTTCATAATGTGTTGTCTCCTATTCATAATGAACAATATATTGCCAAATTATCACATGGTGTATAATCTTGTTCAAAGTGTGCTCTGGAACTGAGCAGACCCTCACTTGCTCTGCTCCTTCAAAGCTTTGTCCTTGGCGAAAGCTGGCCCCTTTACTCTATAACAAGCAAAAAGGATTCTATAAAAGTAACTAAAGTTATTGTGTGCCTTAGAGGAGGCAAAGGTTACTATTTGTTCCACAACAGAAATGCTTGGAATGGAAATGGGAAGCCAGAAGTTCAGCCATGAGAAGCTCATCCATGGAGGGGAAGCCCAATCAGAAGGTTAATCCACTCTCTTCCAGCTTCTCTAGTGGGTTTCTGCTAGATGTTGATTGCCAGCTCTGAAGGTGTTACCTGCCGCTACTTATTTAGAAGCTTTACCTGAGGGGACGCTCAACTCTGGAAACTCCAGTGATTGTGCAACAGTACTTCCCCAGTCAATTCCTACTGGATATTTGTAAGCCCCAGACTTGATGTTACTTTTGTTTGCTCTTCTAATTATACATCCAATCCGTCAGAGACAACTGGACTTGTCTCTGATGGATGCTTTGGATGTATAATTTGATAGAACTTTGCTATCTACTACTTGACATTTTAAAAAAGCTTTTGTTTGCTACATGCTTAGTAAAATCATTGGTTCAGAGTGAAAGCAGAGCTATCATAGATCAATATGAGATTGCAGAGAACATTGTTTTATATGCATTTGAAAATACGGATGGATACTGGGTTTTTCAATATTGCCATAAAAAGTTGAGAATTTACAGTCAGTGGACTTAAGCACAAACACACACACACACATGCTCTTTCTTACTTATTTGCTATATTAGATTATATATACTACCATAACCAAATATCATGCTATGAATGTCTTAAATAATGGAAACTAAACTAATTTTGCCATGGTTTGGGAGCATAGAAGTCCTAGATTAAGTCCTGACAGGATAGGTTTCTGGTCAGAGCTCTCTTTATGCCTTATGAATGCCCACTTATCATCGTAGTCTCAAACACCTTTTTCTCAGTACAAGTGTAGATTAAGGAAAGGAGGGACAGAGAGCTTTTGAGTGTTGGTTACACAAACACTAATCAATAGGTCAGAGCTCCAACCTTTACAACCCCACCTTAATCACTCTTTAGAGGAGTCACCATCTCTAAATATATCCACTCTGGGAGTTAGGCCTTCATATGAATTTTAACTTACACACATTGAATGTTTTGGGGAATACTTACATCTGAAAATGTGAATACTGCTAACCAGAATTTGTTTTCTTAATAAGTTTTAATAAAGTACTAAATCATGTTAAGTATTCAAAATCACTAGACTAAATTCTATGTAAATTGCTCTATTATATGCATTTACAATACTGTCATATCACTATAGTAAGTGCATTTTAGATCTCTTGAGACTTTGAACTTAACTTAACAGGCTTATGAATCGAAGAGTGTTTTTGTTTTGCTTTTGTTTTATACTAAGAATCAAGCTCATGTCCTTGTGCATGCTAGGAATGCACCACACCACTTTATAACATCATTTTATTTACAGACACATAAGTCATATATGTACAGAAGCTGGGGACATGGCTCACTTGGTAAAGCACTTGCTATAGAAACATGGGAATCTGAATTCAGTCCCCACTACCTATATAAAAAGCTAGTCATGATAGCTGATGCTTGTAATCTCAATACTAGGGAGATAGAGATAGGCAAATTTCTGGAGTATATAGCAATCCCCAGTCCAGTGAGAAATCCTGCCTCAAAAAAATCAACTTCAAGGGAGTTTGAACAAGGGGATACATGGATAAAAATGAGACTTTATTTGATATGACTGATAACTGAAGTTGATGAGGTGCATGATGTAAAAATCACCAAACAATAAATATATATAAAATGAGACTTTATTCTATAAAAAAATCAACGTCCCCCAAAACAAACACAACAACAATAACAAAAACAACTATGTAACTCCTGAGACCTACATCTGGAAGTTGACCTCTGACCATCATTTTTGTACACATATGCACTCATTCATATGCATTTCACACACAAACACATATCAGTACACACAGAATCATATATACATAAGACAGGGAAGTATTGTTAGTTTTTTTGCACGTGGTGTGTGAATGGAATCTCAACACCAGGAGTACCACACAAGAGTTTATTAAAGCAGCAGGCAGAGATACCGGCAAAAGGGAGCAGAGAAAGAGGAAGAGGGAGGGGACTTGTGTGAGCACTTTCTTTAAGAGGATGGGTGGGCTCATGTTTGCATAGCCACACCCAGGGGCACAGTTGACTCTGTTACATTCCAGGTGAATGCAAGCTTTGGAAATTCTTACAAGTATAAGCAAGACTCTCAAAGTGAGTGAATGGGAATAACAGGAGGAATAGAGAGGGGAATGACAGATGAATATAGTAAATTGCCTTATGATAACTTAAATTGCCTTATCATACTTGATATAGTTGTATGTAAATATCTCATGAAACTCACAACGTTGTACAATGAATATACTACTAACAGAGAACTGCACAGTGGCCACTAGGAAAGTTTTACATTGTTGCTTCTGATTCTTTCTTTGGCCACAATGTCTATCAGGAAAGCACCTATATAACTAAATATTCTTTTTCTCTAGAAGAAATCATTTCCAGAGGGATCATGTTATTCATCTTATGTTCACCTTAGATGGTTGTTCTGTATGAGACTTGCAGAACTATAGCCTTATGCATTGTTGAGAACTCAAGTCAATATGCATTATAGGCAAGCATTCTCCCAACTAAGCTATATCTTCAATCATAAAATAATTTTAATTGATTAATCACATGAAAATTTTGGCAATATGCACTAATATGCTTTAACAGATATATAGGTATGCTGCCCTAAACTTTCATTTGATACTAAACTAATTATTTTTCATTGTCTATACTTATATAAAAAGTAATTTTTTCCATATTCACAAATAACTTTATTGACAAGTAAAAGAAAAGTAAATTTAAATTTTATTAAAAGAGAAAATTTAGCTCTAAAAGAGTGTATACAATAGGATAACCAAAGTATATACAATATGTAGACTATTTTTTATTGACACATACATGTATGCATATATATTTATGTATCATGAATCTCATTGTTTCTCTTAATGGAGTACAGTTGAGAAACAGCCCTGTTCTTCCCCAGGTCCCTAGTCCTTTAGAATATACAACAGACACTTTGAAGTCAGAAATCACATTGTTCCCTCAGGCAGAAATGTGGGTATATTTTTCATTTCAGAACTACATTGAGCATCCTACCATGTAGCCATGTTTTCAAAAGCTTACCAGACTTTAAAATGGATCGACTACAAATAGATGCTAATACTTTCTATCTACAAATAGCCCTAGAACAAAAGACTAACAAATAATAGTCCTTGGGCCAAATCCAGATGGTGATGTTTGTATGTAAAATTTCATTGAACATAACCATGCCCGTGCATTTAAATATTGCCATTGATTGTTCTTTTTTACTTTTGAACTTTAGTCTCATTTTTTTATTCATGTATACCCTTGTTCAAACTCCCTTCCCCCTCCCGACCCCTCCCGGTTACTCTCTCTTCTCCCCATCTCCTCATCTCCTCCGCAAAAAGGAGAGGAGGTCCCAAGGTGGGTTAGTTCAGCATCCGCTCCAGGATAATAAATAAATAAAAAGTAATTTTTATTGAATTTGTTATCTTCTATAACTGTAGCACTAAACCATTAATATATGAATATATCCTTAAAGCCTTATATTATTAAAATGAATTTCTAAGTAATGACTATGTCACCTGTCTTTGTGCTCAGTATTCACTATATCTTGAAGTTTTCCTTCTGAGCTTACCACTTCCAGTTCTCTTCTAAATCCTAGCTCATCTGTTGTCTTGTCTGACATCAACCAGACCCCTTCTGCATATAAAAGTCAGCTTTTTACTGTGTTTTATTATACTCTGGAAATGACAAACTTCTGTCAAGTAAAGAGGCAATATGTCCCTTGCCTGTGATTAATCATCATAAACCTAATGTGCTATGCTTTACTGTGAAGGTGCTGAGACATAAGGCATTTGGATTAAGTTGTTTGCATGAGACTACCATATGCAGATGAAGGGTGAGCTAAAATTTTAATTCAGAAATACCTGGCCCCAATTCTGGGCTTCTAACCTACTCTCTCCCTCATTACCTTTTCCCAGAAGTCTTTTTGCAACAGTTAATGAAGGTGAATAGATTATTAGGCCTGCCAAATTCCAAAGAGCTTGTAATGAGATCAATTGGTCATAAGACCATTATTAATTAGGCTTACAGTCACAGATCACTGGATTTTCAGAAAGGTAAGCCCTCATTTAACGTGGAGTCTGCTCCATAACTCACAGTTTTGGCTAAATCAGTTAACTTTTCACTTGTAATTTTCTTAGTTGGAAAATCAAAACCCAACAAAGCAACAACTCAGAACCTTTCTTCTCTGTGAATCTTTTTAGATGAGATAAATTCTAACATATTTGAACTCACCTTCAATATCTGAGTCTCTTCCAATGAGAAAGGGCTTCACTGAATTACCTGTTGATTCCTAGGGTTGAGTTCATTGTCATAAAAAAACTCTTTCTTGGGAAGACTGAGAGAAATGTGCTGATATTTTAAAGGGTTGGTGATAGTATATGTTAGATGCAGTTTAATCTACAAAATATCTTTTAAAATAATGATGTCTCTTGACTGACTACTGGAAAACTAGTTGGAGTACTTAAAAATGTATTCCAACTGAGAAAAATGTTTCTTGTTTTATATTCCTGATATAAAATAAGTAATGATTGATTTATGTTTTAATGGTACTGATGAGAAATATTTATCTTTTATCTATCTATCTATCTGTCTGTCTGTCTATCATCTATTTTATAGCCTTTGACTGCTTTATAACACACACATATATATGTAACATATGGCGTAGAAGGTTATACTTAGTAATATATTTGTGTATATGTATATATATACAAATATGTATTTAAAGAATAACAGGAAGGGGTATATGAGAGACTTTGGAGAAAGGGAAGGGGAAATATAATTATATTATAATCTCAAAAAAATAAAATAAGTCATAAAAAGAATTTCTAATGAAATTTCATTTTATTAAAATTTCATTTTCTGGGGCAAGCAAGATGTCTTAGCTGGTAGTAATCAGCTGTTACCAAGTCTGATGACCTGAGTTCAAATTCCAGAAACTACACAGTAAAAAGAAAGAACCAACTGCTTTCATAGATTGTCTTCCAGCCTTCATATGCACATAATGGCACATCTTTACACATGCATGTGCACATGTGTATGCATATACATAGATGCACACACATATACACTAATAAATATCTTAAAATATTTTCAAATCTGAAAAGTTCAGATACTTTTACTTAATTTTGGAGTGATCAGCATACTTGAATATTTTCTATAAAGTCAGTCTTTTAATTTCATCTTACCTTGGGTAATTAAATTCCTTTAATATGATGACAATTTTTACATTTTCACTCAGAATCTTCTTTTGAATTCCAGGATTACTAAGCAAATCAGCACCTTGTCTTTCCTGTGTATCTGATGCCTTAAACTCCCAAGCTTGTCTGAAATCATGTTCTACCAACAGCTTTTTCTGTAGGTTGAGGGAAACACTATCCTCCCGGTAGCTTGACTCCTAAGCTTCTCTTCCATTCATATCTTACATCTACCCTACCAAGAAATTCTATGATTCTAGGCTTACATCTAGAATGTAATGATGGTGTCCCCCTGCCTTACTACTGATGTCTAGTTTCATTTCTTGCCTTTATCACTTAAGTTAATGTAATAGTTATCAGTGTCTCTGAAGCTGCATTAGTACCTCAAGTTTGTGTTCAAGCAGTAGCCAGAGTCACCTGGTAATTCATGATGCTCTTCTACTTGTATTCCTGCAGGGCTTCATTTTATACAATGACCTGCCTGGGCCACTGTGCCTGGAGAGTTGGCAAAGTATTATTCTGAAGGTTTCTATCAAGGTACTTTCAGATGAGGTTAACACTTAAATTGATGAATGTTGAATAAAACATACTTATCTCCATAATGTTGGGAGGCTTATAACAATGAAAGGTCTAAGTAAAACAAATATAAGGATTCTAGCCAAAGATCGAGGAACTCTGCCAGTCTTCAGGCTGGACTTTTAACTCTGGCTGGACCTCTCTCTAGGCTGTCAGATTCCTTTGTCTGTCTGTCTATCTGTCTATATACATGTAGTATTTATATTTATGTATGTACATAGTACATATGCATGTATATTGAGTATATATTTACATATGCATATCCTATATTTGAGAATTTTATATATATGCATTATAGATAGGTAGAAGGAAAGAGAGTGATTCTCTATACACACATCTTATTGGTTCTATTTTTTTCTGTAGATTACTAATATTTTGCTTTTATTTTTATTTATTATAAATTTTTTTGAGATAAGGTCTCTTTACTTCTCCGTAGCTATACTGGTACATATCATGTGGAGCATGCTGGCCTAAAACTCATAAACATTAACCTGCCTCTGCTCTCTAGGTGCCTGGATTAAAGGTGTGTCCCCATGCACCTGGCTTTATATGTTTTTAATTTTTGTTAGCTCTGAGAATTTTGTACAGTGTGCTTTGCTTAAATTCATTTCTCCAAATACTCTTTCCAGATTCATTTCCCCTTGATACATCGAACTTTGTGTCATTTTTTTCCTTTCCATTAAGACCAATTTGTGCTGCCATGATATTTTTGGATACAGGACCTTCCCTGTAGCATAGTCAACTTACCAGGAGGTATATTCATGGAAGAAACTGACTATCTTTTCTCAGCAGCTAACAATTGCCATTAGCTCATGGGTAAGGGTAGTGTTGCATGCCCATCTTCCTTCTCCATCTGGTGTAGGCTTGCACAGGTAGGTCTTGTGCATGCTGGCACAACTGCTGTGAATTTATATGTGCAAGTGCCCTGAGGTTCTCAGAAGACACCATTTCTTTATATTTATCCACCACACCTGGCTCTTCCAGAGACTAGGATCCCTATCACTTTACCATCTATTTATACAGTAAGATAAGGGAGCTATCTTTTAATTTAATATTTAGGTTTTAATTTTTTAGTGATGCTTGCTTATATGTTTTGGAAAATATTGACATAAAATATAAATTTTAATTTTTTATTGCCCCTTCAGTTATACTTCATCCTTTATTTGTGATGACCTATATATGATTCTCTGTTTACTAGCTGTTGGCTTATAGGTTATTGGCTCTTTTCTCTCTTTGAGAAAATAGAGAAGTAAAATATTAGCTTCTGGGCTTATCTGTATTTCACCCACCATACATAGATAGTTTATCTCATATTTTTCAATCTCTTTACTAACATCATCAATTAAAGATATTTATTGAATTGTCCAAAAACCTATTATTCTAAACTATTGTCAAATACTGTTTTGGATTTTAGAGTACATAAAATATATGTATTCTACACTATAAAAACCTGCAGTAGAGTCTGTGTTCCTGTAAATTAAGATAATAAAGAGGATGCATTTCTTGTGTTTTAATACTTTCAAGCAGAAAATTTAAAGGTTATCCATGCTATTATATATATTATTATTATGTATTCATTATACATTATGAATAGAATTAGTTTAAACATACCATAATGATTTTATGGCTACTAGTGGCAGAATTATTAGTAAGAATTTTTATAGAAACATACATTCATTTTCCTTTGTTAAACATCAAAGAAAAAAATTGATATATTACATGATAGTATTGTTTTTAACATTTAATAAATTACCAAACAGATTACAAAGAAATTTTGCATTCCAAACAACAGTATTCTAGACATCCAGGTGGTGTTTTTTTTTTAATCCTTGATGTTTAGGTTGTTTTTCTGTTTTGAAAAAAGTATTCATATGAGACCCATTTTATCATCGTGATTTTCATGGTTTCCTGATCACTGCCAGTGCTACCAAGCTGCTTATGTGTTGCTGTTTGTTAACTGCTTGTTCGTTATGTGTTGACTTGTTTTGTTTTTGTCATTGAATTGTATGTGGTCTTTTGTACATTCTCTATGTAATTCTATTGAAGATATATATATATATACATATATATGCAAATATATATTAGTATTCATTGGCTGGAATTTTTGTTGTTTAATATCTTTCTTGAGTAGAAGTTTTGAAAATTTGTTGAATCCCACCACATTAATGTTTCTTCTTCATGACTCTCTCCCCAACTCTAAGCACTCTTTTCCAACAAACATCAGAAAGACACTCTTATATTTTCTTCTTAAACATTTACAGTTTTAGATTTTTTTAAGTCTTGTCCATAATCTGTATTGCATTTCTCTGTGTGTGATAAATGAATCAAGGTTCATTTTTGTCCTAGGATATTCAGCCACTTCAAACCTTTTGCTGAAAGAGATTTTTCATTTCAAATAGAATAATTTTAGTTAGTGATGAAAATCATTTCACTATATATATATTTATGTACACACAATCTTGTTCTGTTTGTTTGTTTAAGGAGTTTATATTCCATCCCAATTTCTGTCTAATTACTGATAACATACTATCGTGATTACTGTAGCTGGAGGGATAATAAATCCTCCCACATCATTGATTGTTTTGTTAAAAATTGTTTCACACATTTTAGGTCTTTTGATTTTCATAGATATGCTATAATTACTTTATTAGAATATGGAAGCACTGCTGTAAATTTTATGTGTGTCTCTGTGGAGTATCTATGTATATATATATGTGTTTGCATGAGTATGGACACATGTGTTTGTGTGGGCACATGTACACATGTGCACATGTTTGTGGAACTCAAAGTTGAAGTTGAAAATCTTCCTCAAGCATTCTGTAGTATTCTGGACTCCTAAGCTACTGCCTTGCCCACTAAGCATTTATGTTGGTGTTGTATATTTGAATTCCAGTCTTTATCATCTTCTTGCTTGTATTTTACCCACTGAGTCATCTCCACAGCACTCCAGCTTATCTTGGTTGTGAGTGTATTGAGCCAAGATCAATATGGTAGAGTGGAGGAGACAGATTATGTTTTGATGTGTTTAGTATAGTTTCATTTTTTGAGGTTATTTTTTTCTGTTTCTTCTACATTCAGGTCTTGCTGTTGTAGAACCAGTAGCCTCTGGTGGAGCCACATTGTTCTTTTTTGATGCTGAGTATATTTTTGCACTGTTGCTTACCCATCTCTTCTTCCAATTGGTGTAGTTCCAATTCTTTAGGTATGTTTGTATGTTTTCTTTCCATGAAGGTCTATACTTTGTAGTGAGGAAAGTTTACATATCATTTGTCAGGTTTATTTGTAAGAAGTTTGTGTTTCTAGATACTATTGTAAATAGCATACTTTAACATTTAAAAAATTAGTTGCTAAGCATAAAGATACAATTGAGTTTTATATATTGACTTTATATCACACACGTTATGAAATACTACTTGTCAATTATAGTAGTTCTTTTAGGTAACTTGGAAATTTTTACAGCTACAAGATTTTTTTCATTTTCTTTTGTCTGGTTGCATAATCTAGGAACTCCAGCATATATTTTCAATAGGAGTATCTATAATGGTCATCTTTGTTCTGTTCTCAGTGGAAGGAAAGTATATTTTAATTAGTTAATTTAAGGTTTTTTAAAATTTCTTTCTAGTATTTGCTAAAAAAGCAAAATTCTGTCAATAAATTTTTTTTAGGCAATGGAATTTTCATAGGAATTTTTCTTTAGTAAAATAATGTGACAAGTTACTCTGAATATTTATAAGTTAAATAAATGTTATATTCTGGTGCCAAACTCAATTCATCATGGTGTGCTATGCTTTTTACACATTGCTGGATTTAATTTGCTAATATTTCATTAAGGGTAATAGTCACCTGGACTGTTGCTCTTAAGAGAAGCTTATGAGCCTCCAGATGGTTGTCATTATATTACTTTGTGAAGTCAAATTTAGCTTTTACTTTTCTAATTTGTACTTATCATTTAAATTTCAGTCCAATCATCATTTCCCAAAGGTTCTGTTGAATTTATAAATCATGAAATGTGTTTGTCTTTTCTGTCCACAGGTTTTGCTCTCCTGTCATACTCATAATAATCATTCTACTTACACTTGTAAAATGTCCAAAGTTTCCAAAAGGTAGAGTTTAGGTCTGTCTCAGTTCACTCTTATGGCTCTTAATCCTATCAGAGTCTCAGTTTAATCAGTGTTCAAGGAATTGTTACTAGAATTCTACAGGAATTCTTACTTGGTAACTTCAGAGATAGTTTTGGTCCCCTAAGGACTGATAAAATGGAAATCAATTTATTTTGGATTTTAATTGTATAAACCAAATCTTGGTAGTCCCTGCAGAGCTGAGAAAATTATCAGATCCTTCCATTTAGAATATCTCTGAGAAGGCAATATGTCTTTGAATATGGGGCATGGTTTCTGACATTATATTTTGTCTTTTGCACATGGACAAGCTATATAATTTTTCAGAATTTCAATTTTTTATTCATTAAATGGGCTAGTAAGACTAGTTGGTGTAGTCACTAACTGAACTAATGTATTTAGAGATTTAGCACCTAGTACTCAGTTCTAAAAAGAATTTCTATTTATTTTGTTCTTTTCCCTCTTGTTTTCCCAGGAAAAGACAAGAAAGGCTAAGACTATAGGTGATTATACATGTCCTATTTCCATGCAGAAAGTATGTTTTTAGATTGTGCCTTTACCTTTTCTTGATCTCACTCTACTAAATAACACTTTAGGTCATATATAAGTGCATTGATATCAATGCAATGAAATTTAATCAAATGTATACCACCCATTTTGGTGTGCTGCTATTTAAAGGGATTGCAAACAATCTGGAGGCTTAAATTAGTGTTTAAAATGTGACTTTTTAGTTAGGATTACAGGTTCTGTGTGACTCATAGAAGTTAGGCTTTCTCATTTCATAGATTCTGGAGATTCATGGAGAAATTCATAGTCTGTGTAAATTTCCTAACTTTTTCTGTTGGACACTTTTCCTTCTCTGAAAAATTTCACCACTGACCATAGAGTACAGGTAAAGAGTATTAGCTATTCAGCTTGTTGGGAGGCAACTTGTCACATTGACTCCCTAGCAAGGATGCAGAAAGGGAACAGGAAGTAGGGATGGGCTATAAGGCCATATAGCCTGCCATCAATGACCTACTTCTTGAGCAATGCTCCACTCACTAACAGTTCTCCCACCTAACACGGGGTACCAGCACCTGGAGACCAAGTGTTCAGGTACATGAGCCTATGGGAGACATTACACATTGAAACCGATAGCTCTGTTTTAATCTAAGGATATCAATTTGTGATTCTTTTATCCTAGATTCAACTTTAATTTCTTTATCATCATTATTAGCACCTGATTTTACTTGAACAGCCTTAGTTTACTTAAAAAGACATGTTTAGTTAGTTACCTTTAAGCAATGGTTGTCAGTACAGGTATGGTAATAGTACTTATAGGAGAAGTTTGGATTATGTAGCTGTATGAACAGAAATAGCATCATGTATGGCAATTCAAAATCCTCAATCAGCTAGGGTGAATACAGTTTCCATTTGGTTGCTATGCTGTGTAGCGGGAAATCAGTAACTGTATATGTGAACGATCGCGTCATAGGACTAGAGACGAGCTGGGCGTGGTTAACTGAAAAGGATTCCGGAAGTAGACCTTCGAGGGAGGGGACCAGGACAGGAAGTCGTCATTCTCTCACGAGAGTTCCCCAACCGAGTGCTCAGTTCGCTCCAGCTGCCCGGGAGTTCGGACGTACGGCGTGGGGATGAAGAATCTTCCTTAGAAAGGCTCCGGCGCGCTGCAACCTCATCCTGTCATCTTCTCCTAAAACCGGCTCTGTTTTGTAAGCTATTTTCTCCAAATAAACCCTGTTTAAAAACATATCTCAGGGCGAGTTTTTACCGCGATAATGCTGGCCTGAGATAAACATGTTAGCTATGGGAAGTAACAACTGCAGCAAGTTGGAAGAAAGCCAAGACTACAGAGCATCAGATCAGGTTTCTAGGCCAAAATTAGGAATATTAAAGATAAGAGTCAAGTTGCAAAGGCAAGAGGATGACCATAGAAAATCAGAATATAAAAAACTAGCAGAGGTAGCTCGTTCAGCTGAGGTCAGGAATTTCTTAGGTCCACATCAGGGACAATAAAAAAATGATTTAGGTTTTCAGATCTGCCGAGTTTCAAATACGTGAATATCTAGTAAGAACAGAAGAAGAGCTTCAAGGACTTCAAAACATGATTATTCTTGGAAGTAGTTTTGGCATCCATCCCTTATCTTCCCTTCTTTCTAATCTGCATTTTCCCCTAAGCTTCCTGGAAAAACAACGGAAGTAAGAACATTAAGTGTCTGTCTGCCCAATTTTAGTAATCTTCACCTTAATCCTAAGTATCTTTCTATATTGACGAACTACATAGTTGCCTCTAAAAAGCCTTTACTTATGTTAATTCTAACATCTTTGTAGTGAAGGTAGTTACATCCTAGTAGTAGAGAAAATGGTGAGAAAAGGTCCATTGGTCCAGGTTTCATTAACCTACTTCATTTCTCTCATCTGCCATTCATGGCCAATTATTTTTATTCTTAAAATGTCTCCTTTGACAATTTCATGCATTTATATAATGTGTTTTAATTAAATTTATTTCTATTACCCCTTCTTATTCTCCTTTTGCTCTTTATGAACTTTCTTTTCTTCCTGATTCTTTTCCTACAGTCATATTTTTTTAAAAAAAATATTTATTTATTTTTATTTTATTATTTTCTTATTATTATTTATTTTATTATTTTATTTTATGTACAGTCATGTTTTACCCTGGAGCTAGAGTTACAGACAGTTGTGACGTACCATGTGGATGCTGGGAATTGAAGCCGGGTACTCTGGAAGAGTACTCAGTACTCTTAACCACTGAGTCATCTGCCTATCACCTTCATCATATCTTTTTTTTAATGACCCCCTGAATTTAATTAGGATTGCTAGTATAGGCATGGCATGAGATTATTAATATAAACTGAAGCACAAGAAACTTAATTTATTTGCTGTACTGAAGAAGACTGACTCTCCATCCCACCAGCAATTATTATGGGCCAGTAGATCCCCAGGGAAGGGCAAAGCTTTATAAGCCTCATACACATCCAAAGTGGAATCTTTTGGGGCTCAGTATTATGTAGGTCCTGTAGAAGTAACCAGAATTCTAGTAAATTCATGACTATGACTGCCATGACATGTTCAGAAGACAATGTTTACAGCAGTTCTCTTGTTTTCTAGTTGTCACATTCTTTTAGCCCTGTCTTCTACAATGTTCCTGAGCCTTGGAGGGGCATGATTTATAAGTTCCTCTTAAAAGTGAATATTTGACAATCATATATTTGCAACGTTTTGAACCAGCTATGAATCTTTGCATGAACCACTGTGTGCTACAAAAATAAACTTATTTTGCAAGGATGAGAGTATCATTAAGCTATGTGTGTGAAATAAATATTCAGAAGGCAGTGTGACACATGTCCTTTGCAAAAAAATTAACCAACCAACCAATCAGCCAGCCAACCAACAATTAAACCAGTAGATAGCTGTTTCCCGGCCTAGAAGCCTGTGTTTATAATGCCAGGCATGAATGCCCTCTTATGGCATGTAATGTCTACTACTGGGTAAGACTGAAGGTCATTCTTCTTCCTTAGAGGGGGTATAATACCTTATGGCACTATGACAGCTACTAGCATAAGAAACTCTTAATTCATCTGTCTGCATTTGCTTGCTTATTTATAAAAATGAGCTTCTGTCCCTATTCCAGGTTCTTTTGCATTTGAGGGTCTATCAATATACTTGTGTTTGCAAGATGGTTTATTTACATCCTACCTTCTACCCCACTTCTGTTTTCTCAAGATCTTATATTGGTTTTTAGTTAAGTTCATATTCAGTATTGGTAACATTGGTAGTTATTTAAACAATACTAATACCTGTACCACGCAGTTATAAAGACAGCATTTTAAAATTCTTTTAAAACAATTCTATTTGGAAAAATATACATACCTTCTATAGTGTAATTTGAATGAAAAGAACCCCATAGGCTCATATATTTGCTTGGTTCCCAGCTAATGGACTGTTTAGGAGTGCTTAGTAGATGTATCTGTGTTGGAGGTGTATCACTGGTGGTGGAATTTGAGGTCTCAAAAGCCCACACCAGCCCCAGTCTCAGCTTGTGGATCAGATGTAAGCACTCAGCTATAACCCCAGAGCCTGAATGCCTGCCTGCCTGCTGCTAAACTTCCTCCCATGATGGAAATAGACTACCTTCTGAAACTGTAAGCAAGCCTTAATTAAGGCACCTTTCTTTCACTTTCATAATTTCTCATACATCTATCACAAAAATCTCTACACTGCATCATTCTATTCTCATTATATATTTGATGTAATTAATCTAAGTCATTCCTCTTGTGAGAACCCTGACCCCTTTGCATCAAATTGGACTGTTAATTTTCTAGAGATATTACAAGCCTTCCATCTGGAGATTCCTGGCCCCAGGAAAATATTGTCTTCATTTCTTCTGCAAGGTCTTCATTTCTTGTTTGATGATGGGCCTCTGTTTTACTGGATCCTGAAAATTGGAACATCATGTATCCCACAGTTTATTTTAGAGCAATCACATTCTGTCTTTAATTTCCATAACACAAGCTTTGGCTTACAATGATCTGCTAATTGTTTTTTTTTTCCCCCTCAGTGCTGACTAATGGAATTCCATTTCTTTGGCTTAAATACTTTTGGCTTTCCTAACAGCTGGTGAAAGAAATCTAAGAAAAACAAAAAAGGAAAAATGTCCTCTCATTCATCACAGTTGCCTAAAGTAGATACTTTTCTACATTGTGAAACTTACTCTGATTAAACGATGATTGGAGAAAGTTTACAACAGCACAATTTTACCCTCCTCTCTGGGCCTGAGATTTGTATAAAAATATAATTGCCCACCATGTTTTTGTTTAAAACAGCAGATACAAAGGAATTTAAATACTTAGACATGAAAATATGTTGAGAATTCCATCAACAATTATGAATTTACTGAAGTCTACAAATATCACTGATTGTCTTGCAAATTTATTTTCCAGGCAATAATATTCAAATGGGCACACTATTCTGTGAGGTTATAAATACTTCAAGATGTATTTGTTGAGCTAGAAAAAGATTATGAATGAAAAAATTTTGTTTCTATTCCATTCTAAGACATTATAAAATTTTTATCTTACTGAGGATTTACTCTCTGCCTTCACACTCTTAATTTATTCTTTCTTCTGGCATTGCATGCTCATACGGTTCATCTGAAGTGGTGCACAGGAATTATTTCTAGTGCTGCTTCATGCCAAAGTCTTTATTCTTATACCCCGAAGTGGATCATTTGCCTAAGTGGTCACATGTGCAATTTTATCTGAGAATTTAAAAAACCTTCCCTCAATTATCTGCCAGCTACCAAAGTTAATTTTGTCTTACTTTATAAAAGATAAAATATAAAATTAAAGGAGCTAAATACCAACAAAAATCTTTTTAGAAGTTAAATTTAATGTTTTCCAAAATAATTCATTATTTAATCTAAAAGCTTTAACTTAGAAAGTTTTAATATCATATACATGCAATGTTTATTTTCATTCAACCTAGAAAAATGCCAACACATTGAAAATTATGTCTATCATGTGATATGTAGAAATGTTTGTTTGCATTGCAAATCAACAAACATAAGTTGTCCTTATGAAACTGAGTGCTTCATCCAGAACCTAGAATGACCAGGGAAGCAAAAATTACCTTTTCAGATTACCTCATTAAAAAATTTCGGAAACTTCTAAATAATCTTACACCATCATGGAAACCAGATTTATGATATAATCCATTCATGTTTGGGTTTGTATTTCTTAGTTCTTCATATCAGCTATTATGGAGAACTTTTTATTTCTTTTATTATTAAAAATTATAATATAATTACATTATTTTCTTTTTCTTCCTCCCTCCTAACTCTTCCATATAACCTTCCTTTCTTACTTTCAAATTTATGGCCTCATTTCTGGGGCTGACAAATACCAACCAAAGATTGAATCTGGATTACAAACTGCCCAGGATGATTTCAAGGTGGCTAGCTGAGATGAACTTGCCTCACAGACTACTCTAGCCAGGGCTTGAGACAAGCCCTGCACTTTCCCATTATGCAAAGACTGAACAACAAATGATACAGCTCCTTATTTCAGGACTTGATATGTAAAGAATTTTTTCTTCAGGATCCCCTAAAGATATTGTCACCCCCAAAAAGCAGGAAGTAAATTTAAGAACACAACACTTACATTCCCTAGAGGTGGAGTGGGTGGGTTTGGGTTTTTCAGTAGGCTACAGATGATTGTCATTTTTTGGGATGATTGGTTACAAATTGTTATTGGTTATGGTTAGGAAAAAAGCTGAACAATGGAGATTGGACTCAGGGAATATGGATATGATAGGATATAAGGCTAGATTATTGAAAAAGTAATTACTAGTTTTAAATATTTACAGTGGATTGGATTTTTGTATATTATACAAATTGTGGATATTGGTATAAAATTGAGCTTAATTTTGTTACTGTATCTATATTTCTATGCTTGTTCAAGGTATTGTACCTGTACAGTTTATTTAGCAATGTAATACAATTGCTAGTCCTTGAAAGCTAATATTGTCAACTAATTGGAATATAAAGACATGTAAGTTAGTAGTTAGACATTACAACCAACTTATAATCAAATTAGATATGTTTTCAGGGTCAAACAGAGATATTTTAGATATACAAGTTATCTTCAAACACTTCAGAGATCTACAGAATATGACATTTAAGATATTTTAATAACATAGGTTCTTTTTATTTTGATGACCATGAGACATGTCTGCTCCTGGCAGCACCAATCTATTTCAGAGAAGATGATGGACATCTAAGAAACTCTATATGGAGCTGACCTTCTTTGTGACAAAAGTTAGCCACTGGGTACAAAACTGCTGACAGTATGCTATCCAAAATGGACAAACAGGACACACACAAAAAGGAACTGACAAACCTTGCCAGGACAAGATAGGAAGTTGATTAAGAATATCTTGCTTCACAGAGAAGTTTGTCAGATATGCTAGGCCTGTAGTTCAAAGATGGATGCTCCAACACTGCAGAGGAACTTTGAGTGACTGTCCAGTCAGCCAGTTGTTTAATTTTTCACGTTTTTTGGAAGTTGCTTGCTTGTATTTCCTGTTTACTTAGTTAAGACTATTTCCTTCTTGGGTTTCTGAGGGAATTAAAGATGAGATAGTTAAATAGTTTTCTATTGACTGTTTTAGAAAAGAAACTCACTAAGAGGTTAAAGTGTGCAAGTTTGAGAGACATGAAAAGATAGAATTCAGTTAGTAATACATGTTGGGTATAAAGTGAATTAGGTAAAATACTTTGGACTCACCAAAGTAGGGTAAATAATGGAATATTATTTTGGAATTTGTCAATTGTTCCTGGACTGGACAGTACTGATGTAATTGTTGCTTGTATATATTGCATACAATAAGTTACTGTACTTATTGTATATAGTTTTAAAAAATTAGTTATGATGTTTTTATTTTTGACACAAAAGGGGATATGTGGTGGTATATTCAATAAGAATTAGCCTGAAATTTCAGAGTCAAGCCATGAAGGTCAGTTAGACCAAGCTGAGGACAGAGAGACTGGCAGCTGGAGATTCAGTTAGACTGGCAGTAAGAGGATTCCAGAAGAGCGGCCAGAAGAGTTGGCTGGGTGAGTAGTGGCTGTAGTTTCTCTATTTCAACTTTTTTCCAACATATGGCTCTGGGTTTTCATTAACCTATACAATATATTTTATTAATTGCTGTCACACATATGTAAATATATGCATGTATATATTTCTAACTATATAAGTATTACCTTGCCAGTCTGTATAATATTACTTATATTTTTCTTTGCAGAGCTGACCATTTGGTATTGGATAATTATTGATGTTCTCTTTCCTGGAGAAGACTATTTCTCCTGTGCTCAGTGTTCCTTAGTTACCTGAAGTTCCCAAAGAAAATCTTCAAGTATAGCAGCA
The DNA here is from genome assembly GCA_004025045.1 of Sigmodon hispidus. Lineage (NCBI taxonomy): Eukaryota > Metazoa > Chordata > Mammalia > Rodentia > Cricetidae > Sigmodon > Sigmodon hispidus. Next base: position 63,639 of record PVIH01006080.1, read on the forward strand.
CAGGAGGAATTGGAGCAAGAAGTTGAGAGAATGTCATTCATCTTAAGTAGAGCAATCAGAAGATCCCAATTTGATAAAGTATGTTTTAAGCAAAATTTAAAGGAAGAGAAGGGTCATCTTTGCTGAGTTCTGGTGGAAAGCTGCTAGCCGAGAAACAGCAAATGCAAAGTCTCTAGGGTGTTGGGAATCTGTTATGTTTTGGGGACAGTGCGTGGGCTGGTGTATCTGGACTGGAGCGGTAGATCCAGAGAACTCAAAGGGCCTCACAGCATTCAGGGCCTTGAAGACCCCTCTGAAACATGAGTGATCCTGTGTTTGAGTAGATGAGTGACACCTGGCTGTTGTGTTGAAAACAGATTATAGTCAGACAGGAGTAGGAGAAGAGACCAGCAAGAATGCAGGGAAGAGACAATGAAGGCCAGACTGTCAGCCACTGAACTTCCGAATGGCAACAGTGGTAGCTTGTAAACAATAGAGAAAAACTGCGAATTTCTGAGATAAAACAATCTGTCCTGTCAGTAGCATATCCCCAGTATCTAAAATATGTCAGTAATAGTGCATCTTCTGTGCAATGTGACAGAATCTTCATTTTAGAAATATTTCTATTAGAGAAATCACATAATAAGACTTTTCATATTTTACTGCCTCCATCTGCTTTCCATGTTATAGATAATCTTCCCAAATGTAAACCTGGTGATGTCAGCTCTTCCCCTCTCCTCCTCCTCTCCACTTAAGACAACCTAACTGGCTATGTTTTTGCAATTAAGACAGAATTCTTTGACATGGTTTATAAGGCTCTTTGTGGATTACTTTTTGCCTAAGTCTTGGAGTCTTTGCGTAAGTACTTCTCTCCTCTTCCTCCCTTTCCTTCTTTTCCTCCACTTCTTCCTTCGTCCTCTTCCTCATCTTCCTCTTCTTTTTGCAAGGCTCTTCTTTTATTTCTTGTTCGATTAATTGCAGGAGCAAGGTTACATTCTAAGGGTTTTAAAAGGGTATGGGTGAAAGGCCTGTAAAGAGAGCCAGACAAGACACTTGAACAAGACTTTGTTGATAGAAAATTAGTTACAAAATGGCTCTCCTGTCCACAGAGACAAATAACTTTCTCTATTACCTTTCTATCCTAGTCTTAATGGTTAGCTAGATTTTAATTACCTCTCGAACTTCTGAAAACTATTAGAAAATTGCTTTGATAAGGAATAGCCTCCTTTCAGTCCAGCATTTAGTCAACTCTTATTTATTTCTTGTGTTTGAACTCTGGAGTCAACATCTCAGGGAAGGCTTAGGTAGATCCTTAAGAATTTGATAGGCTATTTTTTTCTTTGTTTACTTTCCTTCTTAGCATTACTTATACTGACATTATTTGTGTGATCTGATTAACTTTGTTACCCTCACTGGACCTCATCAGTATAGAAAATTAAAGATAGTTTTACTCTCAACTTACTACTACTTCTTAGTACAATATTCAAATCATGGAAGGCAATCAAAAATATTTTTTACCCCTTTTTTATTTATATATTCACTATTTGGTGATTTTATATCATGCATCCCATCAAACTCAGTTATCAGACCTCGCAGATTCATACCCACTCTTATGATCTCCCCATTTACAAAAACATCCATTCATGCTGCTCATTTACTTACTGGAGCATAATTAAACTCCCTGTGACCAGACCCTTAAAGAAAACAAGTCTTTCCTCACCCACATCCCTGCCAGAGGCCATCAATGCAGAAGTGAGGCACTGTGTCATTTAGCTATGTTCTAGCCTTGAACTCCTGTATACAATGACATCTCTTTTTTTAAGTTAAAAATTATAGTGCCTCATTAAAATTTTTTAATTTAATTTTAATGAAGTCACTATTGTAAAATAGACTGATTAAGTATCATCTTTTGTTACATATTAATATCAATTTATATACCAATATTGCTGGTTCCACCTAACTGCTAATTGTTCTATGTTTGAGGATTTGCGCATTCTTCTTGTTGATAGGTACTAAACTCTATATAATTTTAGCTGAATTATGTGTATATTCAGCCATAAGTCTTTTTCATATTCTTAGTAATTGCCGCTGTAGCTCTTCAAATCTAAAATTTTTATTTCAATCATCCTATAAAAATAGTTATGTCATTCTGATATCATCTGAGTTAATGTTGATGTTAAATGTGGTATGGGTCACTTACCGTCCCCCCCCAAACCACCTTTTCTCGATGTTCTCTGAAATTGTGTGTCCTAAACTTTATTAAGTATGACAAAACTTTTCTGAGTACATTGTTGGTGGGAGTGTAAGCTTGTTCAGCCACTTTGGAATGCAATATGGCAGTTTCTCAGAAAATTGAGAATCAATCTCCCCAAGGACCCAGCAATACCACTTCTGAGTGTATACCCTAAAGATGCACAGTCACACTCCAAAGGTATTAGCTCAACTATGTTCATAGCAGCATTATTTGTAATAGCAAGAACCTGGAAACAACCTAGATGTCCCTCAACTGAAGAATGGATTAACAAACTGTGGTACATCTACAAAATGGAATACTACTCAGCAGTAAGAAAAAATGATATCCTAAAATTCTCAGGCAAATGGATGGATTTGGAGAATATCCTCCTGAGCGAGGTATCACAAACTCAGAAAGATAAGCAGGGGATGTACTCACTCATTAGTGGTCTCTAAACAAACAAACAAGAAAAAAACCAAGCATGCCCAAGCTGCAAACCACAACCACTAAACAGCTTGGGATCAGAAACACCCTGGACTGACCCTTCAGATCCCACTCCACCTAGAGGAACACCTGACTCACTCTTGAGGGAGGGGGGACAAAACTGGATTTGTCAGGAGTGGAGACTGAACTAAGCATTATTGGATCAGTGGGACCATGGGACTGTCTGCAGCCTGCCCAGGGAGGGGATGGGGAGTTGTGGAGAAGAAAAAATGACCTGATGTGGTGGGAGGGGGAAGGGACCTTGAATGGGGATATACAGGGATAGAAAAAAAAAATCCAGAGGGAAAGCTGAACACAAAGTAATTTTATGTGTAGCAAATTATTTGCATTATCACCCTTGATAAGTCATGCTTATGATTTTTATTTTCTTTATAGTTATTGTTAACTTATCAGCATTTTAAATTCAATTTACTGTTTTTCTTGGTAAATACAAAATTTTAAAAAAAAGAAATTAAAAAAAACCCCACCAATACCAAATTTGCATATATGGCATTATAAACACATAAATCAATGAAACATAAAGATATTTCAAAAATCAACCTATATGTGTAAGTTTAAAATGTTTTAAATTAATTAAGTTGAGACAGCAATGCTCTTATCAAATGTTTCTGTAACAACTGTATATCTGGGAATGATGTCAAAACATTGTCCTCATAATGTACTCAAACATTTTAAAATAAAATTGCTAAAAGAAAAAAAATAAAAATAAAAAAGAATCTAAAACCTTTAAAAAAAACTGCTGAATTAAATCAGCCAATATACTTTAAATATGTGTTGAGCTCAGAATGAAAACCAGGATATATGTTATGTTGGGGAAGAACTTTTGCTTTTGTTTCCACAGGAGAAGAAAAGCTACAGTTACCTCCAAAATTGATAAAGGTTAGATTTAAACAGGGAAGACTTCTTGATTGGAATTGCTGATAATTTATCAAATATCATGACCATTAAATCTAAAATAACCTGTAAGACTAACAAATGCCTTTCATTTATTCAGATATAACCTGCCAAAATGGGAAGCTCCCTAACATCAGGAGAGGAGCAGGGTTCTGTTTTTGTTTTTCCTGGAGAATGAAGACATCTAACTAAGGAAGCTGAAGACCACCAGACAAATGAGTCTTCTAAAGAAAAAGGATTAATTACCTAGGGAAAATGTCTCAAGAAAAAGAGTAAATTGGCTTAATGATATAGCACATTTCCAACAGGATAAAATTTCATAATCCTCCCACATGTTTGTTTCTGCTATTCTCTACAAACATATAAAGCAAACAGCCTTTTTGTAGTCCCAATTCACTTAAAAATTAAAACCAGTTTTGGAATTTAAAAAAAAAGAACTTTCATATTACTCAAAAACATAAAAAAAAATTCTTCAGAGTCCAGGTAGATGAGTAGTAGGAAATGATCACAGGAACGGGGATGAGTGATGGCAAAGCAACCAGGTAAAAACGGGCTTTAGAAGCAAATTATGGCCAAGATGCTTTACTTACCAGATCTGTAACCTTTATTCTACAAAATACATGGAAGCAGAAAAACACTGACCATTTTCTGATATTTGGCTCATATCACTTGGTTTTAGAATTTGTTTGGTTTGAAATGGATATTTCTCTGCATAATTATTCTTCCAGTTTACCCAGTCACTTTCCCAGCAGAGGTGACAGGTCTTCTGTGACTCAGCTTTAGTCCTGATACTTGTAGGCTTCATATATGTGTTAAAGAAATATTAGAAACCCAGCTGATGGTTATGAAGAGGAAAAAACATTGCTAGATTTCATTTGGCAGGAGTGTAAATCGGCTATGCCTATTTTCCAGGAACCCTGGGTGTATGTGCACGCTTGAGTAGAGAAATACATTACTTTAAATTATGACTCCCAACTCAGCCAGTGTTCATAACTACACAGCACACATGTGTCGGCCAAAGTACTAATAAAATCATCCTGGGAAATGACTCCAGGGAGTCAAGGAGTTTACGACTTTGGCTGTCACTGGATATTTAATTCATCTGAAGTACACTTTATAACTAGAATGATGGGAGATTGCACAGTAATCTCAGGGATCTTGGTAGATGTTGTTTGAATAAATGAGGGGCAGCTTTTCAGCCTTCTTCTGCCATTGTCTGGCTCTCAGAAAACCAGTGCTTGGGAGAAATCCATTGAGTCTGTGTCCAGAAGCTCTAAACAATGAAGTCTCAGGGCTGCTCTGAACTGAAGATGGCATGACCTAGGGGTGTGTGTGCTGTGAGTGCAGTTTAATTGCTGGTGTCATCTGTTACAAGAATCTACATAATGATTCATTTGGACATGGTGGAACTAAAAACATAAAAATGCACTAGGACAAATATGCTCTCACTTCCAGATAACCTAAAAACAACTGCAGTTAAAACCAAAAGGAAACACAAAACACACTTAGTATTCCATGAGAAGAAGTTAGGAAGTCCAAGATGTATAAATTACAGTGACTTCCCTTTACAGTAACCACTTTCTCCACCCCCAGAATTATCATTTTTATAATCAGAAAAGCCCTCAAGTTTAAAGTATGCCTAGTACAAATGTCACTTCCAAGCATCAGTGCTAATCCAGAGGAAATATTATCCAAGTGGTCTCCAAGGCCCAATGTCTAGGTGTTGGCTACATGATAAACTTACGTGGAGCTTTCTTAGTGAGATATAGTCCTCTGGAGGATTGAAATTTTCAAGGCTTAGTACAACTCGACCCTTTAAAATAAGATTTAAGCTCCCCTTGTCAAGTTCTTTTAAGAGCTTTTTAAATTTTTTTTATTTGCTGCCCTGACCAGGTTTTAATCCCTGGTCTCCAGTGACAGCTTTTGACCATCTCAGGCACTTCGTGTCTGCTTTTCCAGGGCATGGAGCAGTTTGCATAATGAAAGGTGTTTTTCTCTTTCCCCCAAAGAAGAACCTCCAGGGAAATTTCACTTGAGACAAAAAGTGAAATATTTAATTATGGATGATGCTGTTGTTGGCTAAGAGAATATGATTTTTGCTACTATGCTAATGTCACAGACATTTAATTCTTTTATGTGTCTTATAGGCAACTGTCTCTGGATAGATTAATGACTGAATAGCAGGTATTGGAAATAGAGTATGATCTGCCAAGTTGGACATTCCAAGGGGTGACTAAAATATAATTTTACTGAGCACATACAAACGGCATCCAAGGGATTCTAAGAAGTCTAGCAAGGAATTGTAGGTAATTATCCAGATGGTCATGTATTCAAAGAAATCAAAGCTGTGTACTTAGTAGCTCAGCAAATCATACCTATCCACGAAAATGATATGCAATTGAACTAAACTGCCCTCAAATTGCTTATAATTGAGAAAATAATTACACAGTGATTCATGTTTTAACTGGCAAACGTTCTTTTCTGTTCCCCTAGGAAGCTGAATGACTCTGTAGCAAGAACAGGAAGTTGGCATTCTTAAAATATCAGGTGCTCACTCTCTCTGTGCTGCTGGAATTACTTGGTGTATCTGATTCTTCTGCTGAAAGGGACCCAGACCCAGAACTCATACTGTTTGTAGGAAAGGAGAGAGTCTGTCTTGCCCACAACAGAAAACACTAGCCAAAGGAGACTGTCAAGCATTTGGTAAGAGGCTAGTGTGAGTGTGAACCTAAATTTAACACTTTATTTAGCTCTGATTTAATTTGAAAATATTTGATAGCCCAAAATGAGTTGGAAACAAGAACTCTGTGTTTACACTTTAAATACTTTCCAGTCAAGCTGCCTGTTCTTTAGGGAGGAGCCAGTTTCGACTCTAGACAGCCACAGGCCCTTCCTTATGTCAGTGTCTCTACCTCACAAAGATCCAACACTTGGGGTACACCCACAGCTCACTGTGTGTTGGAACCCCTTCCTTCTCTCACTTGGTCCCATTTTCTTCTAAGCTTTCTTGAGTAAGATGGGTACAGAGTGGGGTCTCATTCAAATGCTGAAGCCAACCACATTTCATTACAACCACATTTGGGTTTTGCTTTTGAGGAGGTAGAAGTCTGAGATTTAAACTTCAAATGAGTATGCTTCCCCACTAAACTGTGCTTCCCAAGACAAATGGAAAACCGTGGTCAGACCTATGATATCAACGGGCTTAGAGGAGCCTAGTGAAGTTTAGTCAAGAAGTTCATCGTTTTATTGTCACATAACTATTTTTCTTAATATCCTAGGTTAGAACTACAATATTCTGTTGAAATCATGCTGCCTGCTGTAATTAATAGCTAACTATGAATAAAAATCAGTTCCATCTGCTATCATGTATATATTGAAAACAGACTCATTTTGGCTAATTCCCTAACTTAAACATTGTAAATTTTATCTCCTTTAAGTATATAGTGGAATGACTTTATCAAATCTAGCATTGTGCTAGCATAATTGTGATCCTCAGTGAATAATCTCCAAGTACTTGTAATATGAACTCAGATCCACCTGATTGAAATTCTTGGGTTGTTTTTTGTCACATGCATAGTGACAGTTTGTATTCTTTCCTAATTTAAACACCCTTTATAGTTTTCTTATGTTTGTGTGAAGTTGTTAGGTTAAACATATTAATCTCTTCACACTTTATCATAAAGTTTTATACATATATTACATGCATTATGCATGACTTCTCCTGCCTTCTCGCTCTCCCTTTTATCTCCCATCCTACAATTATTATCATTGATTTGCTTATTTTTATTTTATGTGTGTGCGTGCTTGACTGCATGCTTAGATGTGTACTGGCTTCTATGACACAGTCCTGTGCTAACTTTTATACCCTGCTCTGACTTTGTTCTTTAACAAATGGTGTCTCACTCTGTTACCTGAAGAAATGGTGGAGACACCCAGGCACCTGTCTATTGAAGATCCAGGAGGTCAGTCAGCATACTGTTCCAGCAACTAAGACTGATAAGGCTTTCTCTAATACCAGTTTTCATAGTACTATACTGTGATGGATTCCAAGTGAGAGTCCTGACTTTTATTTCTCTTTCCCCTGGGAAGGTGTAGGTAACAGAAAGAACTTAAGAGAGACATCCATGGATTCCTCCTGGGAGAAAAAATAGAAAAGATCTCCTGAGTAAGTTGGGATCATACTGGGGAGGGAGCAAGAGGCAATGAAAAGAGATCATGAGAGAAGGGAATGGTTGAGTGGAAGGAGCAACAGAGAGGGAGAACAAAGAAATAAATATCTTGATAGAGGGAGCCACTGTGGAGTTAGAGAGAAACCTGGTGCTAAGGAAACATGTAAGAACCCACAAGATGACCCCAGCTAGGACTCCAAGAAATAGTGGAGAGGGTGCCTGAACAGGACTTCCCCTATGATCAACTGATGGAGGTGGAAGCAGAGATAATCGATAGCTACGCACCAGTTCGAGCTCCTTGTCCAGTTGAAGAGAGAGAGGAGAAGGTATATGAGCAAAGGGATCAGGATCATTAGGAGGAGACCCATAGAGAAGGCTGACCCCAGTTATTGGGAGCTCACTGACTCTGAAATAACAGCTGAGGATCCTTCACGTAAAGAAACTAAATGCTCCAAATGTAGATGGACAGTTTGTAGAGCCTCCTGCAGTAAGACCAGAGTTTATTCTTGGTTCATGAACTGGCTTCTTGCAGAGCCCATTCTCTACAGAGGAACACCTTACTCAGGCCTTCATACTGGGGGAAAGGACTTGGTTATACCTCAGCTGGATATGCAAAACCTAACTGACAGATCTTGAGATTCCTTCTCTACGTTGGGGAATGGATGGGGAGGGTGTGGGGAGGCTTAGGGAGGACTGGGAGAAACTGGGAGGAGGGAAAGGAGAGGGAGCAGTGGTAGGTATAGGAAAAAAATTTTAAATAAAAAATAAACATAAAAAAGAGAAAAGAATCTGGACTGCTTAGAAGTGAGGAGGAGTGAGGCTATGCTTTGCTTCCTGCATTCTTCAATGTGTTTGCTTGTTTTGCTGTATGGGAAACAAATACTATGTTACCTCCCCTGCTTCCCTTATTCTTGTGGAAGTAGTCTGACATTTATATAGTTGTTTAATTAAATGTGTTGTCTGTGGGGAGATGATCTAGGCTCTTAGCTATCATCTCGCTCCACATTGCAATTTCTTTCATCCTTCTCTTTCTCTCCTTTCCTTACCCTCCCAGTTCTGGAGATCAAAGCATGCCTCACTCCATGCTAGATAACTAACTACCCTATCACCAACCAGTACCCTACTCTACCATTTCTTTTTATTTCCATAACTTAAACATTTTCCATTATAGCAAAGGAAGAATTTTGAGGCAGGGACTTTACAATGAAACTGGACAAAAATTATACTTCTGACACCACAGTTTTGTTGAGGTGTGATAATAAGCAACCGGTTTACTTAACACACCTAAGCTTGGTTTTCTCCATCTGTAGAATGGGAATATTATTGATCTTTTGGGAATGTTAAAAGCATTAAATATGCATTATGACTGAAAGCTCTTTGTTATTAAATGGCAGTGTCAGTAAATTGATATGATGATCTCATCAAGAAAATATTAATTTTTTTGCAGATTCTGAATAGTATAATGTATGAGAATGGCTCCTAATTCTTTATAAGAAGGTGTTATATACAGGAGCAAATAATTCCATTGATGATACTAATTCTACCTAAAGATAGGCTTGCCTAGAAACATTCATTTTAGAACCAAGCAGAGGAAACTTGTGACAAACACCCAAAAGAAGAAAGGACTTATCTTAGTTTACAGATTACAGTCCACCATGAAAAGGCAGGAACTTTCAGGGAGGGTACTTGGTATTGTATTCAACAATACCTCCGACCAAGGAAATACAGCAGAAACTATGGAAAAGTGCTGCTAGGTGGTTTGCTCATAGACCTGTGCTAACTTTCTTATATGGTTCAGGGAGTGCTGCTCCCCACAAGGCTGGGCCATCCTGCAGTAATAATCAACATAATCCACCATAGAATGTCTATAGGCCATGCCATTCAGGCAAATCCTCAGTTGAGACTGCTTTCTCAGTGACTCCAGACTGTGCCAAATGGGCAGGTAAAGCTAACTAGGACAAGCTGTGACCTCTCTTGTTTTCTGTACTAAGCCAATGACCACTAACATGTATAGATTGTGTAGGAGAGAAGGCAGAAGAGGAAGAGGAAATTTGTGTCACATATTTCATTTGCATTATTGAGGCACCAAATGGATACAAGGGGGATTAATTATTTTTGGTTTATAGATATTATAAACCAAACATGATAGTATTTAATAGCTTATAGAATATTGATATTTACATTATTATTACTTATAACTGTAAAGGTTCAAGACACAACCCCAAGTCTGAATGCTAAAATAATTAATTAATCTCTTTTTATTTTCTTACTTAGTTATAGTTTTGAGTCAAAGTCCTGCGATGTTGTCCTAGGTGGCTTGGAACAATCTAGGTAGTCCAGGGTAACCTCAAATTTGCAGTCACCTCCAGCCTCAGTTTCTTCAATGTTGAGATTATAAGCATATCCCACAGGTTTTGACTATTCAGACTTCCACATAAACTACCAGGGCCTGGTTCTTAAGGTATCAATCTGAGTTAACTCCAGACTTAAAGCCTCAGCCTCAGGCACGATAGAGGTGGGGTTGTGGCTGATACTACAGCTGGCTTACAATACAGCACAGCTGTGATCATGAGATCAGCATTAAGGTTTTCTGATTGTGTCTAGGATCAAGGTTCAGCAATGTCACATCAATATTTTGTCTTTGGCATTCTTATGGGAGAGCATGAGCTGCTGCTTCCTTGATGACATGAATACAAAGTTCTTAAAGTTTCTGGGTGGCACTCCAGAATGTCTCTGGCTCTGACAGGCATGTTTGTTTTAGGGTAAATGGGTAGTAGAAACCTCTGCATCTGTTCCTAACACTGTTTTCAGAGTGTTTTATTCAGAAATCACTGCTTCAATAGTTATGAGGAGTGTATTGTGTGTTTGTCTGCCTTTATTTGCATGACTATTTAATAAAAACAAATACCTTCATGTAAGGGACCAATAAAGTAAACATGTTTTTCTTGCATCTTAGCTGTAGGCTCAAGCGTACGTAGGTCCCTCAAGCCAATATAGGTCTCTTAGCATTCTGCTCCTGGCACATCCTCTGCCTTTATCTTGAGGTCCATCAGTATTTTCATCACTGTGCTTGTTTTTGTCTTAAAGTCTCACTGCTTGAGCTGAGGGGTGTGGGTTAGACATGAACCTAACTTGTATCAGGCAGGAGCTTCAACCCTCAGTTCAGTAAAAAACAAATAAAAGTTGATAAATCACTGCACTTGCAGATGTTTGAACTTTATGTGCTTATAACCATTATGCCTTTGCAAATTGTAGTATGTATAACACTGTGGTTTTGAGATTCACCCTTATTTATGGGTGGCGGTAGTGGTGATATACGGAAGGTGAGGCTAAGTTGTCAGTCACTCACACTTGAGTGAGTCAATATTCTGTTGCAATAAAAGTTAGACATGCTTGCATCTTTATGGAAATTTTCTGAGTAAAAATTATGATTATGATTCATTAGACAAGATTTAATTTGCCAACACAGAAAACCCTAGATGGCATGAACACAGACTTTATCCTTATGAAAAATATAGCCAAGGGAATGCCATCTCCCAGTGGTCACAGCCTGAGAGAAGTACCTACTAATAAACTGAAATGGTGGAAGAGGAAAATTGGTAATAAATTATGTTCTCAGCAAGTCCTAAAGCCAGATGTAGAGACAGTACAACAAAAATGTTATAGTTGTGCTTTCTGTTATGGATAATAGAAAAGAGAGTGTAGAGGTGTTGGAAAATGAGGAAAATATATTACCAAACAAATGAATCCATTCTGTTTTCCAGTGAAAGATTAGCATATAAAGCAAACTTCAGGAAATTGTGGCTCAGTTCTCAACATTACCTGCATGATGGGTAAATTATTCTATAGTTAATTGTAACACATTCCCCCAGAGTTCAGCTATTTAACAAATAAATGTATTACTGAGGACTGATAAAATTGGAGATGCTTAAGTGGGTTGGGGTTTCCCATCAGGTTATAACCAAATTTCTGATTGGAAAATGCTTTCTTTTCCAGCTCACTTATGGATTCAGTTCTTCCTGAATTACCTGAGGTCTTCATTTTCTTGCTATATGGTTCTCTTTATAGGGAAGCTCATAGCAGGCTAATGGCTTTAATCAGAGAAAATAGAAAAGAAAGGAAAATAAGATGCTAGAGACAGTTGTGACCTCGTATTAAAAGCGTGCATTCTTTATCTGTAGCTGAGCCTACTGGCTTGAGGAGTTTTAGATTTTATTATTTTATGTTTCATGTATTTTAGAGAAAGAGAAGTTTTATTACTGTATGGTTTTTGTTTGTTTGTTTTTGCTATCCTGGATGTTTTGCTTTTTTATATAAAGTTTGATACTGATTTTCAAAAAACAATAAAAAAGCTCCATCCCACTTGAAAAAGTGCTTGACATCTTTAGCCATCAGAGAAATGCAAATCAAAACAACTTTGAGATACCTACCACCTGACACCTGTCAGATTGGCTAAGATAAAAGACACAGATGATAACCTATGCTGGAGAGGATGCAGAGCAAGGGTAACACTCCTCCATTGTAGGTGGGAGCGTAAACTTGTTCAGCCACTCTGGAATGCAGTATGGTCGTTTCTCAGAAAACTGGGAATCAATCTCCCCAAGGATCCAGCAATACCACTACTGGGCATATACCCTAAAGATGCACATTATATGTTCATAGCAGCATTATTTGTAATAGCAAGAACCTGGGAACAACCTAGATGCCCATCAACTGAAGAATGGATTAACAAACTGTGGTACATCTACACAATGGAGTAACACTCAGCAGTAAGAAAAAATGATATCCTAAAATTTGCAGGCAAATGGATGGATTTGGAGAATATCCTCCTGAGCAAGGTATCACAAACCCAGAAAGATAAGTAGGGGGTGTACTCACTCATTAGTGGACTTTAAACAAAAAGCAAAGCATGTCCAAGCTGCAAACCACAATCACTGAACAGCTTGGGATCTGAAACACCCTGGACAGGCACCTTGGATCCCACTCCCTCCAGAAAAACATCTGACCTAGTCTTGATGTTGTGGTGAGAAAGCAGATCTGCCTGGAGTGGATGCTGAACTAAGCCACCTTGGGACCTGGGGACCTGCTGCCCTTGCTGAGGAGAAGATAAGGAGATGGGGAGGAGAGAGTGACTGGGAGGGGTGGTGGGGGGAAGGGAGTTTGAACAAGGGAATACATAGATTAAAAAAATATTTTATTCATAATAAAAAAAGAAAAAAAAAACAGACTTGGCTGTTCTGGAACTTGCTGTGTAGACCAGGCTGGCCTTGAACTTACAGAGACCTGCCTACCTTTGTCTCCCAAGTGCTGAGATTAATGGTGTGTGCCATCACTGCCCGGCTTTATGCTCATTTTCCAAATAGAACTGTTAAGAGTTTTGTTCTTTTTTTCTATAAAGTTACTTCAATGGCTCAGAAAAAAAAAAGATATCCTATAACTTTTGGCATATATTTTTCTTTAGAGTTGAACCAGCCTGTTCAATGTACACTCAAGGAAAAAGGATATCAGAGAGACATGACTGACATGTAGAGGAAGGGTAAGAATGAAATTACAGATGACATGCATGTTTCCCTAGAGGTGTAGGGGATGTACAGAGATGGTAATCAGAAGAAAAAATAGGGACCTTCTGAGTGAGATTAGTGTCTTGTTAAGAGATAAGACTTGACTTCTTGACCATATGGTCTGATATCTGACATATGATCAGGAAAGAATCAACTGGAAACCTAGGACAGGCCTCTCAGTAAATACAATGTGTGCCAGCACCTTGATCTTCGATGTCCCTGCCTTCAGAACTATAAGAAATAAACGTTAATTATGTAAGCCACTCTATTAATATTATAGCAGCCTGAACTGACTAAGAATGAAGTCATCTCATAAGCTGTGTACTTTAGTATGTCCATTATATATAGTGTAAGTGGGAGCAAATGGCATAATGCTATAATGCATGGAGTTCATATAAATGTATTTATAGAAATATGTATACATTAGAAACACATGAAGAGTAAAAAGTAGTCATGATCCCTACAGTGAACAGGTGCCAGTCACAGATTGGACTCTGAGATGACTTTGAAAGGGACTATTTATAAAAATACAGGTGAAATTGCAAGGAGGCAGAGGGCTTCTGATAGCCTGATACACCACGATCCCTAAGTCTTAGACAGTAAAGCAAAGGGCAGATGATCAGGACTAGGAGAGTCATTTAAATGAGAAGACATGGTTTTTGTTAAAGCATATGGTGATCTTGTGGTATCTCCAAAGAAATACTGGTGCCAGGGGATTGAATAAATACCTTGTCCTCATTATCACTGTCTCCTACATCACTGTCTACTGGCTGAATCAGAGGGTCATGGAGTCTGCAAATAAAGTCAGCATGAGTTGGCCTCTAGAACACATAGTATCATGCAAAAAACAGAGAAAGCAGTTGGAGAGACAACAAGCAGATAGTACCTAGCACAAATGAATCTTAAAAGAAAAATCATGTTCATAGTAGACAGGAAGGAACAAACAAGCTTGTGTGAATAGGCATTGCTCAGAACAAGTTAAGTGGAAGAGGTTTCTGATAGAGATGCATATTTAATTTCAAAATGAATTTTTTCATATAATTGCCCCTTTGGAAGATTCTTAAACATTGGAAACACATATCCACCTCTATAAAATAATTTGGAAAAAAAAATTGTACTGATGAAAGGAATGCCAAGTGGCTGAGATGACTTTGAAGAGCCCTTGTAATTTGAGGATTCAGTGTTCCAGGAGCAATGGAAATCAGGGAACAGGATCTCCTGCAAAATATTCACAACTCTTTGAAATGGAAATTAGGCTATTCCAATTTCAGAGTTAAATTAAAGCAAGTATTCAGGGTGTTAGCAGGCAGTGCTTGCGACTGTTTGCAGCAGCCTATAAAGGAGGGAAGCGTGCTTTACCCTGGATGGAGCAGGATCTCCCTCAGCCTGTTTCCATCTTTACTTTTAGCACCTGCTGGCTTGCAGTGGTGTCGAGCAAGCAATCAGACGGTGGGTGGACGCGCCAAGAGCCTGACCTCCCGATGTCTGCAGTCCCTCCCCCTACAACCCATGACAGCCTGTCCTGATATAGATGAACCTGGGACTGGTTTAAAATGACAGTCTCAAGTTCTTTGAGGAAGAGAAGACTAATTCAAAGGAACAACTAGACAAGCTTCCTTTCTCTGCAGGAATAATTATTATCCCCTGCACCATGGCCCACCTGGGAGCACATTTTGCCTTTAGATCTCGCTGGCAGAAGACGGATGATGAACTCTGTCGACATAGCATGTCCTTTATCCTCCACAAAGCCATTCGCAATGACTTCTTCCAGAGCTATTTGTACCTGCTGGAAAAAATTCCCCTGGGTAAGTGAGTCAGAGCTGATAGATGAGGGACAAGAAGGACTGGATGGATTGTACAAGGTTTGGGTACAGGAGAGAGGTTAGAACTAGATTCTTTTCAGCTAAGAAGAATACAGACCACTGTCAGTGGGTGAAATGCTTTCAATGACATTCTTCTATGGAGAGGGGAAGATCAAGTGCTGCCTGGCAAAGCTGAGCTCTATTTTAGGCTTTTCATGCCTCCTCAGGCATAGTGACTTGCTGCTCTAGGTGTCAGCTGCGGTAATTGTGAGGCATAGAGAAACTCAATTCTTGAGTTGTCAATGGTGTCTCTTCTAATTGCTCAAATTAGAAAATTAGGTAGCTCAGAGTTAAGAATATTAATGTAATAGCAAGTTAAGAAAAAACTAAAAAGAGAAATTGCACAATAAAAAAATCAAAGTATGCTTGGGATATGCTTGCATGTGCATGGGTGGTGTGTGTGTGTGTGTGTGTGTGTGTGTGTGTGTGTGTGTGTGGTGTGTATGTGTACGTGTGTATGTGTATACTATTTGTTCTGGCTTCCCTAAGTCACAAGTATCATAAGAGAACTTCTGATATCCAGGGGTAATAGCTGCCTTCATCTTTGGTTTTCCCCTAGTTCCAGGGAAATAGGACAAGAAGCAATAGGAAGCTTACAAGGTAAGCTTGCAGCATTGTTTTAACCCGTGTAAAGGTAACGGACTTCAGAAAGCTCTAACTAGTGCTAAAGAGGAAACGACTTCTGATTAAAGAGTCAAGTGCCCCCTTCCTGCCTCTTTGATTTATATTTTTTTCCCAGTGAAAACAAGAATGCTGTTTCTCAGCCTCAGTCTGTTTGCTCAAGGGTGTCTGAAAGCCCCATTGTGCACTTGATCTGGCCCCAGTTTCCTGCTGTGGAAAGAACTACATAGTTCTTAGTATTACATTCAAGAAACTGGATATTAGCAGCTATCAAAGTCTCATCTTATAAATGTACCTTCACTTTTTTTTAAATTCTAGACCAGATACTTTCATATTATACTTACATAGCTTTTATATAAAAATGTTTCTCATATAAAACTTTGATTCTTATAGCTGCACTATGGGTAAACATCACTACTTCCCTTTCCACTTTTCCTCTTTTTCCCTACAATTCTAGTTTTTAAGCAAAAGAAAGAAAATTCAGAGATGTGTTATCTAATTTAGAATGTCACCAAAGCAACTTCAAGGTTTCTCCCAATAAAACATGCATCTCCTATTTTCTTTTTTTTTTTAAGCAAAAAACTGGAATGATCTTTTGAAAGGTCATAATTCCCCGTGGCTCCAGAGAGCAAATAGCTGACTTCTGAGGGACATTCCTTGGGCTAAAGCTCAGTAAGAATCAGCAACACTGTGATTTAGACTGGAGAAAGCTACTGATTATAATAACTGAAAAGGAAGTTACCAGTGGAGAGATGACTGACAGACTTTAAAATGGTTACCAGACAGAAAAGGGGCTCATTTCTGAATGTAGCTGTAAATAAGTTAAGGATGAAATAATCTTTGCTCAAAATCAGATGGAAATTAGTTTGAAACTCGTGGTCTACAATTATACTTGGTCTTTTCTTAATCCAACGCAGTCTTTCTGATTTCACATGTTTTTATTTTATCCATTTTCTCCTTTATGATGGTGTTGATTAATGCTTTGTGAAGATTGATGATCTTAATGAGATATGGAAGCCCAAAGTAAAACAAAGGGAACAGTGTAACTTTTCCACTTAGGTTTGGAGATAAGATCCTTTATTCAGTCTTTGTTTTTGCCTCACCAATGGCTTTTGAGAGGCTGACAGGGTTCCTTTAGTGAGTACAACCGGAAAAAATGTCTGCTCCAGACCAAAGTTGGATTTATTATTACTTAACTTTCCATGAATGAACACTCCTTATTTCTTCTATCTTGAGAATTCATCCTGGACATCAGTTTCCCCTGAGAATCAGTAAGAGAGCTGCATCCACAAACCTGCATGACAACACTAATTGAGAATAATATTAGCTGGTATGGGTCAGGCACTGCTGCAGTAACAAATGAATTATGAGATATTGCTTGCACCCATGCATCTACTCTTGTTATCATTTTTGACATGCATTATTTATTATGATGTGGACATCTATATTCCCTATAGGCATAGCAGGAATATATAGAATGATAGAGTCTCCATCAGCCATATAACACTATCTATCAAATCAAAGGGAAAAATGTTACTAAAGGCTTATTTGGTAGCTTTAAAATACATTAGCCCAAAATGACATATACTATTTATTTAGAGTTCATTGGCCAGAAATATAAGATTATGGGTGATGTGATGGTGATACTCATAAAGTGCTTTTGCTATGAAAAAATTGCTGTTTAGAAATGATTATATCACTTATTTTCTGATCAAGGCAGTCATATTCAACGCAAGAACTGCATTTGAATAAATATTATGGTCTTATACTACAAAGACTAGAGAAATGATCTTGCACGTTACTAATACCTATGAGCATCAGTTTCCTCCAAACTGTAACAAAGTAACTAGAAAACTTACGTGCTTTATAAATGTAAAAAAGCATCAGTCTTTAGTAGGTGTTAGAGTTTTCCTTTACTTACTCTGTGCCAGGCCTCTTCTAAAGTCACCATTTAACGATTTTTAGAGCAGGAATTACCAAGGACGATAAACTTAATATGTGCAAGTTTTCAGGCTGTAGCGGATATTGTGTTTTTCAGGTTGGAAATAAAACAGCCCGCAGAGATGCTGCCTCCCCAGCCCCACAGAAGTGTTTTAGTGTTTGGCTTCCCTTCTTATTAATGCCTTTAAGACTTCATAAAAATCAAAATAAAGTCTCTCTTTTAAAAATGTTAGGGAAGCCTGCCTATAGCGTCTGCACAGAGAGCTGGTTGTTTAGGGGTAGTTATGGAAAGCACCAGGGTTAACCAGTCTTTGATTCCTTCTTTATCCCTATCCCTCCAATCATCTGTGTTAGGCGGTCCATTTTATTTCAGCTCACTTTGTGGTAAGATCCATCATGGAGAACATCCTCAAATACCCCCTTGCACACACACACACACACACACACACACACACACACACACTAGTTTCGGAGACGTATGCAACTGTTGAGACACAGAGGAATAAAGCTTTTAAAGGAAGATAAAGCCCTACTGTTTTCCTTAGGAGATTTTCAGAAAAATGGGAAATAAATGTATAACTTTTGTGTTTTACATTTTTTAGTTCATTGTCACAACATCTTATTGGGCGTGTTCTTATTTCCCATAACTTATATTTGTGAAACTAGACACAGAGGAACTAGAAGGTTTGTCAGTGGTTTTGCAGTGGTGTGTAGCAGGACAGGATTAAAGTCTGTATCATATCTCAGGCTACTTTAGAACTGTTAGACCTTACCTGCCAATGTGAATGGACATTCAGCTAAAGTGGACAGTGCTGTAGATTTTCCACATATAGTTTTCAGTTTGTCAGCAATAGAAAGCATGATTCATGAAGAGATTTGATTCTCTGTGGGGATTCAGATGGGTAGCAGTTTATGAACAAATATAAGCTAGTGTAGAAAAAGATGTTAGTGTAAGTCTTTTATTGGTGCGTCAGTTCTTAAAGGGACCTGTACATAGCCCAGTTGGAGACATTCATATAAATTAACCATCAGTAATATTCTAGCATAACCACATTCTTCAATACATGGAGTTCAGTGACTGTCAGTTTTTTTACTTGGACTCTACAGATCCTAGAAATTGTTATTTAAAAATGGTTTTGGATGATTTAGCAGAAGGAGAAAAGCCTTGGTCAAATGGGCTTGTCTCGTGACCTGCTCTGTCTTTTGTTAAGTAAAACTATATTAAGTCCTATTCTCTCAGTATTCATCTGAGAAGTGCCCACTCTAACTCCAGTCTTCTAAAATATTAATAACCAAGTTTACAAGATTAAAAGAAATAATATGGAATGCCCAGAACAACTCCAGGCACATAAGAAGTACTCAGTAGGTCCTATTCCTCTTCTGTCATTCATCCCTTCCAGAAGAGTCTTTGAGGAAGAAGTTAAGAGCAGTAGCTTTCTATTCACAGCCTCAGTTAATAGTGAGAGTTACAAAAAGCATTTTCATAAAAACACTCTTCCATAATGAACTCACCATAGAGCTCCTAACCGTAACTGACCTCAGCCATGTGACTGGCATCACCACACACATCATTGCACAATTTAAAAAATCAAAACGTAATATATAACATTCTCAAAGAATTAATAAAAAATATTATATCTAAACATTTAAAATACTTGTTACTTTTGTAGTGCAAATGCTACAAGGGAATTTTTTTTAAGAAATGAAGAAAAATTATTTTGTTTTTTAAAAATTACCTGATGTAGTTTCAAGTCAAAATGTCAGATGAAGAAGCAATGAGTGTTGGATTTGCATAGAACTGGTATCAAATCTCAGTTGTGTTATTTGGCCTTGAACAATTTAACACTTATTTCCTTTTTCTTCTTTTTTTTCCATGTAAGTACATATGATTTATCTTACATCATTGATGAGATAGGTTTCTTGCATGTATATAGATTTGATAAATCACATGGAACATAGGTTAAGAAATAAGTGCCATTTTTGTCCCATTCTCTGTTGTCAACATCTCAAAATTTACAGAGCCATTGTACTCTGTGATAAAATACCAACCCATGAATTTGCACTGTGAAAGATGTGGGCTAGTGACCAATGCCTTAGCTAAGTCAACAGGAACTATGCAGGATTCTTGACAGTGGGACTGACCATGGCACCACATACATCATTTTTAGAGAGATCCATCTGTCGGTTAGGTGAAAATGAGTACTCTAACCCCTAACTATAAAAGCCCACCTTGTGAAGCTGAAACCCGCTGAGCTCTGCATTGACTTGAGACCAAAACGCTGCTGATGCAATGAACCATGCCCATGTCTAGATTAAGGCTTTTAATAGACATTGGAAACTTGGTGACCTAAGCAGGTGATGATGAATGTGGATAATTAGCTGCTTTACCTGGATCAAACACATTGGAGGGGTGTAAGTGAGGTGGTTAGGTATGCGATTAAAGGTAATAGAGGCCGAACCAATGACCTGAGTTTGATTTCTGGGGCCCATGTGTTGGAAGAAGAGAATTGATTCCTGTAAATTGTTCTCTGTTCTCTATACATGTACTGCAGCACAGTTTCTCCTTAACAATGAGACCGAGGAGGGGGAGGGAAGGAGGGAAGGATGGAAGAAGAAAGAGAGAGAGAGGGAGAGAGAGAGAGACACTTATAAACATTTGTTGATATACTTGGTTTTTATATAAGACTTTATGGAAGTGTGAGAAGAGGGTGGTCAGTGGTTCCTATTGCTTTGGGGCACAAGGTCCATACTTTCTTCCCCTTTGTATTATCTCATTTAGTATCCACTTGTGTGTGAATTGACAAAAAGATCCTAGACACAAACAGCTGTAAAAGATTTGTCCTTTAAAACTACCATGCATGTAGAGTAGTTCATGCACATTGAGGAGACTATATCATACTATATTAGTCTCCAGAAAATAATCTATTTAGAAACTGACTCCTGTAACCTTTTCAGAGAACCCATGGTCGTTTGTGACTCAAACATTAGTTCCAGTGTCTTCAAGTTGCAAAACCATATTGGAGTACAGTTCTAGTCATATGCTGTCTACTGCATTTTTAACTTTTAGAATAAAAATTTGAGAGTATGTAGTTATTGACTTTAGAATCAAGCAGCACCTGCTTTCATGTCACAATCTTTGGAGTTACCCCAAAGAAAAGCAAACGTTCCTAGTGAAGGCTAAATACTATTTTTTCTTTGACATCTTCTCCTTAAAATTATTCCATATTTTGGTTTTCATCTAATGATAATGGTAAGTTTGAGACATTGTATATTTTACCTAGAGCTTTTAACCATATTTTATTTCTGGTTACTGCAAACCAAAACATGTCTTTTTTTTGGAATTTTACCAATATATCCTAGATTCTTGGCTACTTTGTCTATTGGCTGGATTCCAGCCTATAATTTCTCTGGCAGTATGAACAGTTTTATCCCAAATCTGATAAATAGTTGTCATTTACAGATTTTTTCCTGGATTTCCATATCAGAGGTTTCATCTTTCTTTATACATCATCTCTTGATTTTAACCCATCTCTTGCTGGGTTGAAATATAGCTTCAAGAAACTTCTGAAGAATGAAGCCATAGGTAGTAAATAGTTTTACAGTAAAATGAGTGCTAAATTTAGCTTCAAAATAAAATTTCCTCAGAATACTAATGGTACAGAACCATTACTTTCAATTATTTCTGATGGAACTTGTTATATCTGCTTAACTTCAACTCTTTGTTTTGTAAAAGATGCCACTTACACTGAATCTAACATTACCAACAAATATTTTTTGTTTATAGGTATGTCCCATGTAGAGTGCAATATTTTAGGTATGCTTACACTAATAAATTATTGTCTATGTAAAATTCAAATAATTTTGAGTTCTATATTTATATTTTTTAAATATGGCAACTCAGTTTAAAGGTCATCATTTTTTTCCTTCCAAATGCCCTTTGGGGTCTTTTCTTCTTGTTTTGTACACTTTTAAACATATTTGTGAATTTGCATTTTCAAAAAGTCCATTTTTCCTGGTCCTGATTAGATCTTATGTCTCTTTCAGCTCTGGAAATTTTCTTCTGTTGTCTCTTTAAAGGTTTTATTCCCAGAGCGTAGAACTTTAGACATTTTTAGGATTCTAATTGGTTGCTTGGGGGTAGTCTTATGGATTAAGTTATTTTTAAATTTTAATTTTAAAAGTGTTTTGAGAATTTAGTACTTCAGTACTGTATTTGACATAGAGACATCCTTGTATATATACACATATATAAATATAGCTTTAAAATAAATGATAAATAGGGATTAATAGCAAGAATTAGTGAGAAGATTTTCATAAAGCACCAAACTAAGAGACATCACTTAGAATGATGTGATGAGGTTATTTTTCTGATGTACAAAATTTTTGTATAACAGGTAAGTCATGTGTATTAAACTAGTTATTCAATTATAAAAATGTCAAGTAATTGTGATTTATAGACAAGATCCTGAAGATCATAGGGTTTAAATAGTTTTCTCAGTATTATATAGCATACAAGGCATAGGAGGCAGAGGCAGACAGATCTCTGTGAGTTTGAGCCCAGCCTGGTCTACAAAGCAAGTTCTAGGACAGCCATAGCTATACAGTGGGACCTTATCTAAAAGAAACCAAATCAAGTCAGTGCCCTTTTCTCTACAGCACAAATTCATTGAGTTTTGAGAAAGCCATTACATTGTTTAAAAATGAGCTTGTTATATCCTATATACATTTTAATAACTTTTAGTAATATTTTCTTTGCAGTAAAATTGTATGCTTTAACAAGCCAAGTCATTGATGGTGAAATGCAGTTCTATGCCAGAGCCAAACTTTTCTATCAAGAGGTACCAGCCACAGAAGAAGGCATGATGGGAAATTTCATTGAACTATCCAACCCAGATATTCAGGCCTCTCGTGAATTTCTTAGGAAATTTGTTGGGGTGAGTTTTCTCACTGATTTTTGATGAGAGGGCAAAGTCCTTGCAAACTGATCTCACATGTTTCTGTGTTGTTAGAGCCATGTGATTCAGCTGAGTGGTCAGCTGGAAAGCCTGTTTTAAAATGTTCAGAGAGATGGAGTTCAGTAAACCCTCAACTTATCCCACTTGGCACTACACCTCTGTAGCACTAGCTAATCATGCATGCTTCAGGGGAAGGTGAACTCATAGTACTGTCCTTGCTGTACTGTATTACAGAGACATCTCCTTCAGAGAATCCGAGGGAAACAGCTGACACCTAGAAGACTGCTGAGAATTCATGCCTTATCATATTTCAGATTGATTGATGGAGTTTCTAAAATACAAACTAAATATACTAGGAAATGCATGCTTACATTCAGTTTAAAAACAAAGATGATAGAATCCCTTTATGATGTTTAAAGATAGTTCAGCGTGTTAATTGAGTGAATGAGATTCTCTCGTCACTCTGAATTTGGTTAAACCTCTTCCTTTTCATGGAAGAAATTTTCAGGTCATGCAGAGACAAGTCAGTAGAATGTAGGAGACAAAATTCTCAGCATCATGGTTCTTCTACCAAACATATAACACCCCTGAGCATGTTATTTCCTTGTATTTAGTTTTAGCTTTCTCATCCATGGTTATGGAATAACAACAGAATCTGTCCGATGGTAGAAAGTGGAAATCAAAGAAGAGTAGCAATGATGGGCTCTTGCTTTACTGCACAAAATGAGCATAAAATAAATCTAATGTGTATCTATTCCTAATAATACCTTGTCTTATAAATTTATCACAGATCATGAAATTTTATTTAACTTTCAGGCTATCTTAACCCACACAATAAAGCTGCTGTTGGTCTTATTGAAGATAAAACTAATTGCAAGCAAAATTTGTTGCAGTTCATGTTTTATTTTGATAAAGAAAACATTGTCAATATTTAGCTTTAAGTCTAAGCTGTCAACCTACTCAGAAGGATATCACTAAGACCATATTGGTATTGAATTGAAGTTCTATTCATTCTAGCCCCTCTGCAGCACCCAGTATCTGAGTCACAAGTCTGGCAGTAGAGATGTGTGGCCAGGATGAAATGTCTATGGGACCCAATGTCTAAGCCACAAAGGATTGAAAACTGTAGGGTTTATGGCCATGGATGTTTACATATCGGAGTTATCTGTAATACTTCTAAACTAATGTCTATTGCTGATTTTATGGCATGCTTGTTCTGAAGTAGGTCAGTTGCTTTGCCAAGCCTTTTGGGAACACCATCTGTTTACTTTTTAGAATCCTAAAGGTAAGAATTGTTGTCAGTTCTCTTTTGGAGTTGTGGAAACTGAGGCTTACAGGAATGAAATAAAAATCTTTATGATTGAACACACTGAGTTGCCAGTCCAGCCAGGTTAGTCTTACATTAAATTCCTTGCTTTCAACTATGACATAATTTTTTTCCCCATTTGTTTCATGAATTAGAAAAATACCTACTTTTTTTCTCTCTCAGACTGTAGACCTCAACTCTCCTCTTCTCTGGCCTAAGCAGTTCCTCCTGCTTGCCTCATGGTGAGGCCGACTTTGATCCCAAGGCATTTCAGAAGCTTAGCTAGTAATCCAGCTGTCTTGTCACTCCATGAGGAATGCCAAGCTGACCACAGGGATTCTGGTCAGACAGAGCCCAGAGGCATGCCCACGGACCTGGGAAAGGAAACACTGTAGCTTGCATATTTATGTTGGAAAAGAGGCAGACTGCTCCTTTCAAACAAACAAAAGAGACCTTCTTAGTAGACAAGGCTCATTGTAAAGCTGCGACTTTGAACTAAGAGCAAACAGTCTGTTTAAAGCAATGATATTTTAGTACTTTGACCTCAATAATCTGCTAAATTAGTATCTAGGTCAAGAAACAAGGACTTGGGGGATATGAGTATCTGACATGATTTATTCTTGTGTCACTGGGAAAAGGCAGACTGTTTAATTTAAAGCTTCGCTTTCCTTTCAACACTCAGTGACGGGGACAGTGGGAAAAGCTGTTTAATCTAGTTGCAAATGTACTTGCTTTAGAAAATCCACAAATGGTACCAAGATGATGCCAGCATAGCCAATAACTTAACAGGGTAAAGTCATAGTGTACAAGAAGAATTTCCTATTTGATGTGTTTGTTTCTTGGATATTTGTAGACATGGGATGATTAAAATAATGAGATTTGATTTGTAGTTCATGGCTTTTATACAGTGCCATGTAGGACTTAGATTTTTCACTTTTAACTTCACTGAATAGGTTTAAGATAATGCTACGCAAAATAAAACAATCAAGCATAATAGGACCACAAACAGCATAACTAGGAGTGGTTTTATTATTCTGTATGAATCCATAGACAGAAAGATAATACAATGAATGAAAATGAAAATAAAACCCATCTTGTTTTGAAATCACACAGTGTGTGAGACTGTGCTCACATTTGTCAAGGGCATCCTATTTCAGTCCAGTCACAACATTCTCAGCCATCCTGTCCAAGAGGTGAGAGCAGGTTCTGAGAGCAACCTTTAAATATCCCTTCGCAGAGGTGCTGCCTGTGAGTGACAGACACAAAAAGGATAGCAGTCCCAGCCCAGTGGGGGCAGTGCCAACCACACTGCATGAAGCAGAGCAGAGCAACTAGGCAATGGTCGGAGGAGCTGCAGGTTCACAGCACCTGAGTGATGGGAGCATTTGTGTCTATTTGTGAACAGTTTCAAGGATAGCTGTAGCCAAACATTAGACACCCAAATTGAAGAGGATGAGAATCTACCAGGGCAACAGTTCTAACCTATGGGTCATGACCCTTTTGGGGGTTACATATCAGATATCCTGCATATCAGATATTTACATTGTGACTTATAACAGTAGCAAAATTACAGTTATGAAGTAGCAACAAAATAATGTTATGGTTGGAGGTCACCACAACATGAGGAACTGTATTAAAGGGTGGTGGTATTAGGATGGTATTGAACCATAGTTCCACGGGGTTCTAACTGGAACAGTTCACCTTCTTGCCTCAGTTTATTTGTATAAAATGCAGAGCGATTAAATATCACTTACTTAAAAATTCTATGCTTATGCTAACGCCCCCGAAGGACTTTCTTGGTGAATGAGGGGAAGGCTGAGAGAGTGAGGTCCCTTTGCTTACCAGCTTAATGTTATCTGTTCATCGATCAATGAAAGTGTCCAATGATTAGAATCTTAAGGGCTCTTAGCTCTGTTGTTCATGCTTCTACTGCTAAAGCCACTTGCTGCTGCACTAATGAGATCATCATGGCTAACAGAGCTGCTGGAAACCAGACATTTCCAGGAAACAGTTTTAATGAGAATCTCTTACTGAATACAAATTTCTACTAGTTATTGCT
This sequence comes from Sigmodon hispidus, assembly GCA_004025045.1. Classification (NCBI taxonomy): domain Eukaryota; kingdom Metazoa; phylum Chordata; class Mammalia; order Rodentia; family Cricetidae; genus Sigmodon; species Sigmodon hispidus. The sequence continues at coordinate 89,723 of PVIH01006080.1, forward strand.
AGTAACTTAGAATAATCACTCAATATTTTCTCCTTTCATGTTTCTTATTTTATATAGAAGACTGTGACTTTCATAAGACTTTAAATCAGTTATATGTATGCTGCAATACTTAAACAAGGGAGGCACCATATTGAAGGCAGAGATGGTGGCAATTATATGCCAATATCCTGCTGCTTTTTTTCTTAGACTCAAGGCAGAAATGGCCAGTCAGTCATACATCCTTTTCCCACTAAGTCTGGATAAAGCCTCTGCATCTTCAGTATCACATTAGATGGCCTCTAGCAAAGGAGTCAGAGTTAGCTCTGTAGGCATCATTCCTAATGTAAACTGGGTTTTGCTCAAAAGATTCCTGATCAAATTCCAGTTCTGCAATTAGCTATGTAATACTAGAAACTTGAGCTTTCTCATCTCCAAAATGGGCATCATCATCTCTAATATATAATGAATATATTAATTTACATATATTGCTTAATATGTGTACATATATATGAGTGTTCTTATCTTCTTGTACACGTATGTGATAGAAGAGAGCATCAGATTCCATTACAGATGGTTCTGAACCATCATGTGGTTGCTGGGAATTGAACCCAGGACCTCTAGAAGAATAGCAAGTGCTCTTAACCACTGAGCCATCTCTGTAGCCCCATCCTTATCATCTTACAGAAGTTTTTCTGGTTATTGCAATTATTGTAGATATATAAATGTGATATATAAATGCTCATTTATTATGGCCCTTACTACATTTGAAAAACATATTATCATTGCCTCCTCTTTTCTTTTGTTGCCCCTGTGCCTTTCTAGCATAAGGGAAGCCGCTTGGATGGACTGCAAGAAAAAGTTTTTGATGTTTCCTCCTGCTCATGTTTACCTTTGATCCTTAGCCAACTGTGTTTTTTCATCCTTAGTTCCTGAGAAATCAAGAGTGGGCTCTCTGTAAGATCTTGATTGGTAACTCCAAGTATCCTATCACTGTAATTTCTACCACAAACCTATTACCATCCCAATCACAACTAAATAATTTAGACCAGCTGAATCTTCCTTCATAAGTCCAAAGCCTTTCTTTAATTGTATAGAGGCAAATTTGAGAATGTTTATATTAGCTAATTTCTCAATATGCACTGCCTTCCCATCCCCCTTTTTAGTTAATGCACAGCCTCAAAGTTTTCATTTTTCTTTCAATAAACATGTAATAAGGAGACAAAGAGATTGAAGAAACTACCCTTTATTCAGAGGAATGTTGACTGTATTTACAATATAATCTTGGTGAGACAACAGTGAGTGGGACAATGGCTATTCCTCAGCTCAGGTCTCAAACATTACCTCCCATAGAAAAGGAGTAGATGATCTGAGAACCCCCAAACCTAGATTATACAAACTAAAATTTCAAATAATCCTAATATGAACTTGAATGTTTCCAAGAGGTGGATGTTTAGACTAATTTTGAAACACATGTGAACTCACAGATGGGATCCACCCCACCTCCCCTTCTTTTCAAAGCAATAGCATATCTTCATAGAGCTCTCTATGGCTCATTTCTTGGAGAGACTTACCCTGTGTTGGAAGCTAATATAATTCTTTTTAAGGATCTAAATTTGGCAAAATAAAGTAGAACTATAAATTTTTGGCTTTTTGGAAAAAATTTGAAATGTTATATATGTTGATGTGATAATAGATATTTATTCATATAATTTGTACTAACACATCAAGTCATACACACAAATAAAACATCTTATCGTATAAAATTGAGCCAAATAAGCTTGATTTGAAGAAGTAATTGTAATGGCCAAACTCAAGGTGGGTCTCCATGCTTGAAGTGGCCCACAAGGTATCTCTCTGCAGGGGCCAGGGGGAGCAGGAACTGGCTGTGCCTTGGACTGCGGCTCTGGAATAGGAAGGGTCAGCAAGTACGTCTTATTGCCTGTTTTCAGCAGTGTTGAGCTGGTGGACATGATGGAATCCTTCCTCCTGGAAGCCCAGAGTTACTTGCAGGTTAACGAGGACAAAGTTGAGAGCTACCATTGCTACAGCCTGCAGGAGTTCACGCCTCACTTAGGACGATATGATGTCATCTGGATCCAGTGGGTTTCAGGTCAGTCTTGTATGGCATAACTTCTACCCTTCACAATTTCCTGGCTTGGAAAGATGACACTTGGAACTAACAAGTACACAAGGGGGCCATGGAGCTGTAGGTGAGCTTACAGCACTTTTTGTTGGCTCTGTCATGTGATCTCCTGACAACTCTGTTCCCCTAAATTTCTCCTAACCTTGCTATACAAGCCCAGTAATTCTTACTCCCAGGGGCACATCAAGTGCTTGGGAGCAACACACAGCCTTGCAGAAATGTAAATAGTTTAAAATACTTAAAAATTAACCCATAAATGGGTAATCCTCATTATTTATTGATAGAACTAAATGTTCTGAGATTTAAATCCTTAGGAAATGAAACAGTAATGAATTATATTGTGGTAACACACACACACACTCTCTCTCTCCACAAAAAAATGATTATGTTACATAAGGACATAAAATGGCTCCTGGTAGAGGCAGTGATGTCCTGTGCCGATGAGGTACATAGTTCAGGCAGCATGATATAAAAACAAAGAATTAAAACCCCCTAAAAGAGGACTTGTATTTTTAAATTTTTATCTGTTTTCAGTCTCTTGTAACTAAAACAATTCAAACTATTAAGACAATTTGTGTGAGTGTACAGGTGATAGTCTCTTGACTTCTTGTTTTTCTTTCCAACTCACCCCTCTTCTGCCCCATTTCATCTTATTTTTCTTCCAATCTGGTCTTTCTTGCAGGGTACCTAACTGATAAGGACCTTCTTGCTTTTCTTTCCCGGTGCCGAGATGGCCTGAAAGAAAATGGTGTTATCATTCTGAAAGACAATGTAGCACGGGAGGGCTGTATCTTCGACCTGTCTGACAGCAGTGTGACTCGGGACATGGACATTCTTCAGAGCTTGATTCGGAAGAGTGGGCTGGTGGTTCTGGGCCAGGAGAAGCAAGAGGATTTCCCTGAGCAGTGTGTTCCAGTGTGGATGTTTGCTCTGCATAGTGATAGAAGGTCCTGATCAGCAATGGGACTGAATAACTAGAGTGGACAGTGGTGCTTTGCTTCAGGACTGGATCTATTTCCAAGGAGTCCTGTGTGATGCAGACAGATGGAAAGAAGGGATACAATGCGTGCCTAGAATGATTGATGTTGTAATATGTACAAGCTAATGTAATGCACACACTGTGATGTATGCACAATTAGATGTACATTTACATGAGCTTCCTGTTTACACCTGAACTGCCCAAGTGCAAATGAAGACCGGAACATGAAACAGTACTCACAATTTAGAGAGTGTGTTGATGACTGATGATTTGTGTTATACAATTGATTACAGAATGGGGTAGAAAGTCTATCCCCCTTTATCTGCCCCTGTGTCAGCTACACTACACTTTTCTTCCTCTTTGCTTATACAGCTCCTTTTGAACAAAGATCTTCACCTAATTAAGAAGGTACTGGCCAAATAATCTTCTAAAAAAAGTCTATTAATTTTGTCTTCAGTACTTCTTTTGGCAGAAAAAGTATATGGTTTCACTTTCTATTTTGGGACAGTGTTACTACCAATGATGTAATACGGATGCAATTTGATAACAGATGCTTGCGTTACCATGATGTGGAAGTGTTTCCTTTCAGGAGAAAATGTTAGATGCTGAAGTTTAACCCTGACCATATAAGTAAATGTTGTCAATAATCTAATTTTAGCCACTGGCTTTCAACAGTGCCTGCTTCTTTGCATCTGTTCCTCATCCCCTGAATGAAATGAAATGAATGTACTTTGAAAGAGAATTATCCAAAGAAATAGGCAAATTGAAAGTAAGCATTGTCACTAGCAGCCCTCTGCATTGCTAATAACCTGTACAAGGTAAAAACAATGACGACCACAGAACATAAACAGCATCACCAGGGACTACAACACAGATAAAGAAGTCTTGAGAGGTTGTGTTAAAGTTTGGATCTATATCTGAAAGAAATAAACAGAAGATTTTCAAAAGCTGCAAGCAAAAACTTTCTTTCTCTGGTCCTGTCAGGATAATCATAGAGCTAGTGGAAGGAAGACTCTTAGAGTGACACCAAGGTCAGCTCCTTCTGTCAAAGAAAGCAATGGAAACAGGCGTCCAGCACATCTGGAAAACAGTGGGATAATTGGTAGTTTATGTTAGTTCCCAAATATCCCTTCATAGTCCAGCTGCCTCCAAATCAACTGGGGAAATTCATCAGTGGAGAATTTCCCAATTTCACCTCCATCACAGTATGTTTCTGTGCCATAGGATTGGATTATTTTTATCTATTTAATAAGTTATCTTACTTATTCTAGGTAACAGCTTTATTTGAGAGCACTGGCCAGTAAAGTTGGGCTTTTCCCCCACATTGATACCAATTTGCCTGAAATATAATCTTATGGTTCCACACAGAATCTTTCAGTGATACCCCGGTCACATTCACAGCATAAATTTTCAGCTCTTGAGAATGCCATATAATAGTTTTATCCCCTCCCCCACAGCTGCACTTATTTGCAACCTTCTGATAGACTCATGATGTATGGCTTAGGCCATTTGCAGATGTTAGTTTTTAAAATGTAGAATAGAATTCATTAATTTTCATCTGTCCTAGAATGCTTCCATGTTGTTTAAAAAAAGAAAGAAAGAAAGAAAGAAAGAAAGCTTTTCTCACACCTCTTTCAAGTTGCTGGGCTGTGATTCTGTGCTCTACAAGATTTGCCACTTTGCATCACTAAGGCCTTCACAATTACCTTTTGCTTAGTATTTTATCTTAGGTTCTGAGCTCTTTGAGGAGATTCATAGCTGGAGCCCCAGTCTTGACCATACACCTTAGTACAATGCAGGAATGCAAAGCCCTTGGTGAAAACATGCCAGGCAAAGGGAAGAGTAGGAGGAGTCAAGGCAGGCTAGACTAGGTAGAAGAAAGAAACAAGGACAACCAAGTGCTCCTGAAACTCCAGAAGCACTTGAATGTGCAAGGTGAGTCAAAATACTGACAAAATAATGCATGTGTCAAGAAAGTGCTTAGAAATAAAGCGCCGAGCTTAGAAATCAGGCAAGGAGAGACTATAGCAAGATTAGGTTCTGAAACAAGAATGCTGCCTAATTAGGGCAGAATTCTCAGTTTCTTTGTGTTCAGAACCTAAGGATGTGGCCAACCCATAGTTTCATTGGCAAGTGTGACCTGGTAAGAAAAAGATGTGTTCAAATTGTGTGTTGGCTGTAACAAAGCAACGCCGCAATTCTCACTGGTTTCCACAAACATGTCCAAAAGAAATAAGGTTATAGACCAGGTTAATCTAGATCTGAATATTGAATGGAAGTGGAAAGTGCTTGCACAAATGAATTAACTGCAAATGTGTCTGCAATTCTGAATAAACTTTGGAGGACCCCAAAATTTATATGATGATTGGGTATAATTATCACTCATGTTCTCATTTGAGAACCTGAGTGACCACTGGTAAGTGCCAGCTTAGGATTCTACCATATTTTAGGGGACAGCAACATTAATGATTTCAGACTATTATAAAAATAAAAAAGGAGACTAAATAAGGTCACCTGTGACTAAGGTCACCTGTGTAAAAGGTGATCTGCTTTGTATTATGGACACAATGTGTACCATCTTTATTTTCTCTGTCATTTTCTCCAACTGGCCTTTTTGAGTGATGTATTGAGGAGAAGCCCCATGTCCAATATATTCAGCTGCTTGTCATGAGTAATTAAAACCAGTTGTGTTATTGCTTTCTTTAGCTCCAGCTGACTCTTTGATGCTTTGGTGTTCATGCCAAAAAACCTAACTTTTATAATCATCACAGGCCAGTGTTTCTGCAGAGGTCACTGCAGGCTAATTAAGCAAATATGTGAAAAAATGGTTTCAAATTATCTCAATTAGTGAGTGTTTATATACAGATACTTAGGATAGAGGTTGATGACTTTTGAAATAATAACTAATTTGCAGAGCTAGTAATTTGATGTCAGAGAATTCTATATATTCAGCACCTTTGAGCTGACATGATTTGATCTTTTGCTACATAAAAGAAACTATATTTATTTTTTTCAAGAGACATGTAAAAATGTGTAAGGAGATCCTGGCTTAGGAGTGAGAAAGACTGGTACATAAATAATGATTTAGGGCAAAAACCGTAGAACAAATAGTGTATATAAAGAGTTAATACAGAGAAAAGTTGAGCTCATTCCATCTCTGGGATTTTAAGTAGGCTACAAAGATTCATTCAACACAGTTTTTGTGGATGCCCACCATATACAGCCACTGCTCTAAAATCTCAGGATAAAATAAAGCCCTTGGCTCTGTGGAGCTTAACTTCTAGGTGAGACTGAGAGGCAATGAATAATCTGTCATATATCATTTCAGTGCTAGCAAGTGGTAAATTTTTGGGGAAAACAGAACAAAGAAAGCCAGGGCACAATGGAGAGAGATTGTAATTTCAAACAGTGGTCTGTTTCAGTGAAGCCAAAAAAAATTGGCTTCATTGGAGGATATTTGAGCCAAGAAGTAAAGGTATGGGTGCAAGCCCTGTAGGTACCTGGGGAAAGGGAACAGCCAGAGCAAACTTCCTGTCTTGAGAAACAGCTAGATGGTGGTACAGCTGCAGGAGAGCACACAAGGCAGAGGATGTAGTAAGACAGAAGATCCGAGGATGCTCCTGAGTTGTAACACCTAAGGTCTTGGTCACTTTGTGGGAATAGGAGATGCTGCAGAGTTCTGAGGAGGGAATAGTCATGATGTGACTTTTGTTTGAAAAGGGATCCTCTGGCTCTTGTACTGAGAAAAGATGACTTGGATAGAGATGGAAGCAAGGAAAGGTGTTGCATTTTGTTTCTGTCCTGGACTTTCTGGCTAGACCAGAGATTTGACTGGCAGACTAGTAGTCCCACAGAATCACACAGATGCTTACATTACTTTTATGTTGATTGGCCTAGGGCCCGGGCATGTAACTTGCTAACTCTTTAGTCTAAAACTAACCCATTATTCTTGTCAGCCGTGTGGCTTAATAACTTTTCTCAGAGCAGCATTTCAGCTGCTTTTCTCTGCGTCTGCTGCTATCTCATCATCATGTCTCCATTGAATCTCTGAGGTGTCTCTCTGGCAGCTCTGAGATATTTCCAAAGTTTTCTTAGTCTGGTAGACCCTCCTACACTTCCTGTCTGCCTTTCGACAATCAGCATTTTTTTTAAACCAATAGGTGGGACAATTATTTACAATGGAACAGAATACAATCCCTCTACAGAGAGGAGCTTAATTAGGGAGTTTGCAAATTGTTAGCTTGTGATTCATGCATGTTCTGGTGTTCTTTGTACATAGACTTTGGAACATTGTGGCCATTCTCTTAAAGTAACAGAGAGGTGTCATGATAATTGCATGGTCTAAAAAGTAGAAAATATCTTTGAATTGCTCTCTGCAAAACTTTATTGACTTCCATATTAGAATATTGTAGCATATCTGGAAAAAAGAGATAGATAGTAGCTTCACCTAGAGAGGAGGCAATAAAGGGATTAGGAAGTATTTGAGAAGTGAATATAAAAATTACAGTTGCATTTATGACTGACTGGTGTAGGGGGGAGATAAGTCAGCAAAATGGAACTATTTAGTCTGAACTAGAAGATGTTTGTGTCATTTAATGTAGGGAAAGTTGGTAATGAAATAGTTTTCATGTCTAGAGATCAGAAATTAGAAAATGTTTATCTCAAAGTGTGTGACTTTTGAGATGCCTTCAAATGAAAATGTTGAGAAGCCCCATGACCATGAAAGTCTGAAGTCTCAGGGGGCAGTCTGGGCTGAGACAGAAGATAAGAAGCACAAGTATAGATTTAGTTTTTCAGATGGGTGACTCTGGATGAAATTACCAAAGACTGAGTGAAAACAAGGAAGAGGGCAAAGGACACCCTGGGATACTTGATTGATGAGAAGAAGAAAAGCCAAGGAGACTGAGGTGAGTCCATTATAGTCCAGCAGGAGTAGGGTCCTATCAGCCACTGTCATATCACCGGGGCAAACCTGACAGAAGCTCATGGGCATTGGTATCTGAAGATCTTATCTATCATGGTAAGGAAGGAAAGCATTTAGTGGCAGGAATGTGTTTGCAGATGATGCAAAAGTGACTCAAAACTCAAGGTCAAACATGAAACACTACATCTTAGGAAACCAGCCCTCTCTACCTCAAGCTTTGTTTCTGTCTGAAACAAGCTTTGCATCTGTTCCTTCCTCACATGTGGCATTTGCTGAATACTGGTCCACAGGACAGAAACCTCCATCAAACCTCAGCATGCAAGATCTCTCATCAATGTGGAATTACTAGCAGAGCAACTAACTTCTGAAATTCTCACTAATGGTCACAATCATTCTGGTACAGATTATTATCCCACATTTTATCTAATCAACTGCAGTTAGAGAATTAGGCCACACCATATAAATGCTCAGACATTTTTCATCCTCTTACAGATCTGGCTATAAGTAAGGTATAAGGTTAATGGGGAAGAATGTGGGAGGGTTTCCCAAAAGTATTTCCTACATCAAGCAGCTCTAGGGCCCTCAGTGACTGAGATTCTAGAATAATAAACAATTTAAATTAATATTAAAGTACAATAGAAATTTAGTTCAACAGTCTCTTTAACTGAGGCTTTGAAAAAAATTCTGGGGATGGCAACTCACACGTTGCACAGGGATCGTTGGCAAGAGAAAGTATACAGTTTTCCTGTATCATAGGAATGTATGTATATTGAAAGGATACAAGTTTTTGTAAGAAGAATTCCATGCAAGATACCTGGTCTTACTGTTTCTACTAGGCAAAGTTGTGTTACATTTGTTTATGCTGCAGAATATTACTTTAACTGTGTAAAGGTTGCTATTTTTGTTTATGCTGCATTTGTTTAATTATGTAAAGATGTTTAGCATTTGTTTCCCCTTGCCTGCCTAAGGCACCTGATTGGTCTAATAAAGAGCTGAATACTCAACAGCTAGGGAGAGAGTGAGATCAGGGAGGGGAGACGAAGTTAGGTGTGGTATTGACAGTCATAGGTGGTCAGATCAAAAACACTGTAGGAAATCCTCAAAGAGCTAATACAACATTGAAAAGAATAGAAGTGGTAACTACATCCAAATGAATACTCAGAAACACTTGATGAATGAGACGTAACAAGCCACTGTTTAAAGTCCTCTAATTTAAATTTGTCTAATGACATGTACTATCAGAGAGCACCCAGCAGACACCCAGGGCATGTTTGCTACCTCCCTTTTCCTTCTGGACAAATACTCTTAGAGAGAAGTGAGAACAAGAGGGTACCAGCCGCTTTTCTTTTAGGCCACCAACCAGGTCCCAAATCATGACACACAGATTTAATAGTTTTTAATGCACAGCCTAGCTTAGGCATATCTCTGGCTAGCTCTTTAAACTGAAATTAACCTGTTTCTCTTTATCTAACTTTTTCTTTGGGACTTTTAAACCTTTTATTTTTGTATAGCTTACTTTAAATATTTCTGTCTGACTGGCTGGAGGCTTCCTGGCTTCTTGCCTTGGGCATGTCCCTCCTTCTCTCCTCCTCCTTCTCCTTCTCTAGTTCCTTCTTGTTCTTTCCTCTCTCTCTCTTTCCATCTCTCCCTTTCTGTAGCAAACCATCAAATCAACTTGTGTTACCCTTATGCTACACCCACTAGGGGCTACATTAAAGACCAATCCTCCTTTGCCCAACAGCCATCAACTGCCTATAGGTCCAAAGTCATGAGTGGGACTTCACTCCCGTCTCCCTCCTCCACCCTAGGATTTTGCTGGCCTTGAACTAGTAGCCCTGAGGCATGCTGTCACAGCAGCTGTGAGCTCCTGTGATCAGCTGCCCTGTGGATGTCACATCATTTTGTTGAAGTCATCTGCTGGCTCTGTCTCTTACAATCTTTCCAGCACCTGTTTGTTTTAGGTGTGGAGTACAACTTCATGTGACGTTTTAATGGAGCCACTGAAAGGATGCTTATGGATAAATTAGTTAGCATTTAGCTTTCCTGAAATGATATTTAACATACCCATTAAAAACTAACTGGCCATTTCCTTAGCTCTGAAGTTCAATGAGAATTACTTTTCTCTAAAATTTCCTCACTTTGGGATTTTTTTTTTCAAATGCTTGGATAATCTTAGTAGTAACAACTTAGAAAAGGCTAATTTATGCACATTTATTATATTATTCATTATTTCCACAGTCCTGTTCTACAAAAGTTTATATCTTACAAATAAAGAAACCAGTTTTAACAAAATAGTCCCAAGTTATGTGGCTGGCTAACGGATCCATCCGACTAAGAAAGAAAAACCTTGTGTTCGCTTTTACTCAACTGTAAACTGTACATCTGATGAGTTGAAGGTGGTGGCGGTGGCAGGAGAATTAAAAAAGATGACATGTCCGACGAGCAGGGGAAGAAAGGGGCCAAAATACCCAATGTAATGTTCATCCTGCATGAGAGTCCGCGGCGTGCTCACGTACACATGACCAGAGCATCAAAGCCTGTGTTCACTGTGCAAGTCACTAATTTAGTGCAAAGGCTGTTCCATTCAACAAAAACAGATTCCCACTACTGTTCTGTTCCTTTTCTCCAAACGAGGAAAGCCAGCCCTCTAAGGTTTCTGTGAGTCCATGGGTTGGTGTTCTGTCCTGGGCGAGAATTCCATGTAAACATACAAGCAGCACCGCTCCCCAGGAGGTCTATCCATAGAGCTCGGTGGGCACGAGAGCAAGGGTGGAGCCTGGCATTCTGCCTTCAGCAGCTTCCCCTCTCCCTAGCTGGGTTGTCTACAGTTCTGTCTTGTGTTCATCTTTTTGCAGCAGAGCCTCACACAGAAGCAATGACAATCATGAGGTGGGGAGAGATGTTGGAGATGCTGACAAGGAGGTCAGGGGCCAGGCAGAAAAGGTGGCTCTCAGAGAACTCACAGGGCGGGAAGATCTGCTGCACATAGGAAGGCTGATTGGAACCAGGGTTGGGAAAGTGTCTTTCCATTTCCTCATCTTCTCTTAGATTCTTTCTACCTCTCTATCCCCTTCATTTCATAATCCTCTCCCTCTTCTCTAAAAACTTATACATAAAAAAACCCAACAAAAAGAAAATAAAAACAAGTCAACTAACAAACAAAAACCCGAATAAGATTATAAAATACCAAAACAAAACAAAAAAAACACAAAATTACAGAATCTTTTTTGAGTTTTCTGGGCATCAGACCTGCCTTAGAGTGTGACTGATATTTTCAGTGACACTGCAAGGGAGAAAATGATTTTTACTTTCTCAGTGAGCATCAGCTACAGATAGCTTCCTGATTTGGTGTGGGGTTTTGTGTTCACTTTTCCTTCTCAGTGCTGGGGATTTATTTAGTTTGAACCTGTGCACACATCTTGTATGTGCTGTCACAATCTTTGTAATTTCATATGTGTATCAGTCCTGTTGTATCTGAAATGGGTTACGTCTTGTTGAGCCACTGGCCAAAGGATCCCCATCATCCACCTCCAAATATCACAAGCTATTGTTAATGCTCTTAGTTACTCTCCATCACATAATGGTAAGGCTTTGTTACTGGAAGCACAACTTACTTATGTTGTCAAATATGAAGAAATGAATCTTGTAGCCAAACAGAAGCTTCACTCCTTCTGGCTAACATTTATGGTCCTGGAAGATATGTTGCATGCAATTAGAAGAGAAAAGTAATCATCCATATCACCCATCTACAATCCCTACAACCCACAACAGTGACATGCTTGGAGGATATTCTGGTACAATAGTTACAAAAATGTGATGGGAATAACCAACCACTTTTTGATTGGATTCAAGATCCACTCCATGAGTTGGAACCTTTATCTGACACTACTAAAGTAGCCAAGAGCCTGAGACACCATAGGTTATTGGTCCTAGGGAAAAACCTACTACTATTCCACTAAGGAAACATAACAATAACATATCACTATACCTGTAAATAAGCACATTCATCAAACCTCATCAAAGAAGTTTCTTTTTGGAGTAGAGAGGATTAACAGAGGCCCACACTGAACAGTATATATAGAAAGGGAACTACTTTGGGGACATGCAGTTCTAAATGGAATGTCCTTATTAAACTTCTTCCCTCAAGGCTCAGAGATATATGTAGAAGAGGTAGAAAAATTTAAGAGCCAGAGGTGATGGATGACTCCAAGGACCTCTGGCCTCCTTATGCCTAATATAAAAACACTCTACCAAAAGCTCCCTTGAAAACACTACTTTTATGACCCCTAGCTCTCTGAAGCATGATGCTGTCCCTGGATCTTTCTTCATATTCCCATGTTTTGGTCTAGACAGCCATTTTCATCTTTAAAATCAAAACCTATATATAATATAGAGTTCTAAAAATACATAATGAGCCAAACAGAGAAAGCAAATAAATTGTGACAAACTAGATGTCTTCAAGGCCCTATAGTTTTCATTCTGGGAATAGAGTCTCAATTTTGTAATACAGAACCCAAGTCTTATTTTTTTCTTTAGTTCAGAAGAGTGCTCTCTTGGTGCCAAATATGGGCAGAAATGTCAACTTGTGATAGAAGAAATCCTCTACACACCTGGAGTAAGAAATAATTTATCCATTGTGGGAGTGTAGGATTCATTACATGGTGCCTGGGAGAGATGAGAAGTCAGGACAGCTGTTCTCAGAAATACGGACTCTCTTTGGCTCATCTTTGTATGGGTCAGGTCCTTTATTCCTCACCATGGCGATTACATTTCTGTGGTTGCTAATCCAAGGACAGAGTGCAGACAGAGATCAGTGGGGAACTCCAACACTCTATGGAATGTGTGTACAGCTTGAAACCTCAAGGGCTGGCTGCAGAGGAAATAGTTTAGGAAGCCAGAATCCCAAGATGTCTAACATATTAGACTCTTGGCTAAGAACAGATGAAAACTTTTAGCATAGGCGCCGGTATGCAATTTACCATGCAACACTCAGATCACTCCCTCATTATTCAGATATAACACCATGATGGTCAGAGAGAAAGAGGATCAGAGCATCATAAGTAAAATACCTAAACATTTAACTTTCCTTAGGAATTTAAGATTGGTTATTTATTTATTTTAGAATTTCTTACCTGGGCAGATTTTTAAATTTTATTGTTTATGCATTTTAATTAAAAGACAATCACATCAATTTCCCCTTTTCATTTTATTCCTCTTGCCCTGCCAAGGTCCCTTCCCTCCAACTCCTCTCAAACTGATAGCCATGTTTCCTTCGATTATTAGAGCTACATATATATAATATATATATGTTCACATATTCAAAAATACATAAATATAACCTGCTGAGTCCATCTTTGTTGTTTATGTGTGTATGGTTTCAGGGATGACCACTTTGTAAATAGCATCTTCTAGAAATGGCTGCACAAACAAGACGAGAATATTCTGGCAGATTTAAAAAAAAATTAATCTTCAGATACACATGTTCTCTTAATTTAAATATTACCCCATGTTTCAGTCTACCTTCTTGTTCTTTGAAAGTCATCAACTTCTAGTAAGGAATTTGTTCAAAACAGCTGCATTCGGCCTGGGGGGCAGAGTCTGGAGTATTGTAGCAAGTTAAAGACCAGCCAGGTTTACATAGTGAGCTCCAGGCTAGCCAGGGCTGATGAATTATTTTAACTCAGATGATGATGATGATTAGAAAGCAGGTTCTGATAACAAGAAGAACATGATTCATTGTTTCAAATGCTCCTTCAGTGCAATAACCCACAAGTATTCATTGGCTCATTAATAAAGGCCAAGCATTGTGTTTGGCACTGGGAACATAAGAGACAGACAGATTTAAGTAAGTCATTTTCTATCTGGTGGATTTAGGTATTAAATGAATGTACTCAAGTAAATACATAATTTTTGTTGTGGTAAATGCCACAAAGCAAAATATACAAGAAAATGGGAATGGTATGAGAATGTCTATTTATATGTAAGCACGTAAGAGGATTGTCCTTGGTTTTTAAATTTTGGATTTTTTTGGACCTTCTACTCTGGGCTGGCCTATGAAGACTACATAGAAATTTTCTGTATATAATTTCTATAAAAATCAAGGGATAAAGTAGAAATTTATTTCCTGCCTGTGCATACTCCCATATTATACAAAATCTAGGTATGTATCATTTCCATTTTCATTCTCAATATTTAGGCACAGTGGCTAGCATGTACTAGGTGCCCAGAATTCATTGGCTGAATGAACTGACCACAGCTGTCACACTGTGGTTTCAGGGAGGAGCTGGTTATATAATTCAGTGGATTGTGTAAACCATGGCCTCAGTCCACAGTCACCCTTTCCCTTGTTATATTTTCTATGCTCTTTTAATTCTTCAGGTCAAAGCTGAAAGTTAACAGGCAAATTAAACTTTTAAGAGATGGATCCAATTTGTAAATCCCAAACTGAAATTTGACCTATAGAATATGCAAATATCTTACAGAAAGTACCACACAAACATTCTGACATGAGAAATCAGTTACAAGGAGGAGAGATGGCCTGTTCCAGAGGTCTAAGATCAGAATAATCACTGGCGCCTTGTCTCTCTGCTTCATATTCTGCCTTAGTAACATCTCTAAGTTTTACTCCTTTCTCTTCAGTATCTTCAACAAAGTTTTAGTCACATAGTGAAAGAATTCTTAGGGTTTGATGTACAGTATAAGGACATGTTGGTTTATTTGAATATGATGATCATTATTATCTGGTATGTATAAAGTCATTATGTATACCTTGAACACACATGAGCTATACTTTGAATATGTACAGTCTATTAATTGAATATTTAACAGAGAGAGAGAGAGAGAGAGAGAGAGAGAGAGAGAGAGAGAGAGAGAGAGAGAAGAGGGAAGGAAGGAAAGAAAGAAAGAAAGAAAGAAAGAAAGAAAGAAAGAAAGAAAGAAGAAAAGACAACCTTTGCAACTTCAGAGAGGTTGTCAAGTCAGGTAACAGCAGGTGGGGTCAGGTATAGGAAGTGCCCAGAATCTCAGGTAGATGGCTCTGGATAAAATCTGTTGCTATTTTCTGACCTTCATAAGAAGCTTTCTAGGACACAAGCCTACATCAGTATCACTTAAGATACCACCAATGGGGGGCTGGAGAGATGGCTCAGTGGTTAAGAGCACCGTCTGCTCTTCCAGAGGACCGGGGTTCGATTCCCAGCACCCACATGGCAGCTAACAACTGTCTGTAGTTCCAGTTCCAGGCAAACACCAAGGCAAATAAATAAAATAAAGTTTGTTTTAAAAAAAAAAAAAAAAAAAGATACCACCAATGATATGATTAGCTTTCTACCCTGAAAGCAACAGAACATCCCTGCTGCTTCAGGAATAAGGGAAATAGAGTGTGGAAATAGTCACTGCTGGGGAGGGGTATTGGAATAGTGTCACTGCCTTTAGTCTCAACATGGTTGCTTCAGTTAACTGCAGCAGACAGTTCTGCCTTCGTTCCTCTCAGCCTTCTGACCTTCTGTGCTCACTTGCTGGAGGATACTCAAAGAAAGCAAATTGATACCTCACCTTCAACACCAGCTGCAAACATGAAGCCTTAGTACTATCTCCTTACACAGATCTCCATTACATCTTAATTTTTATTGAATATAATTTATCCATGTATATGGAATAAAGTATGAGAGATTTGGATACATGGGTGCCACATGTAAGAATGCCTCTAACTTCAGAAAGCTTCAGTGAAGCTACACTCTTCTGTGTGCTCTGGGCCTTACATGCTTTGGCTGTTTGCAGGTAGATAGCTAGCTTATTCTGCCCTTAGGTTTTATTTTTGGTCTTCTTTCCCCTTGGTGTACACACAACTTGCCTCTTTATTTTCTTTGGATCTGATATACAGCTACCCAATAAAGAGACCTTCCCTGAGTCCCCCATTCCCTTTCTCTTGTTCATCCCAGATCACTATGAGTACCTGGCATTGCATCTGCACCTTCCATGGCTACTTGTATCATTATCTCTGCTCTACAATGTGTGTGTGTTGTGTCCTGTTCCTATGATTTTCTTGCTGTTCAACAAGAAAGGTAAAGATAGAAAAAAAAATCTATGAAAGCAAAACCCAAAGCTTTTACTCTGCACATTTTATTTTCATTTACTCTCCTCTATTTCCAAGATGTTAGGCTTCATCATAGGTACCTTATTGTCTTGGCTTTTTTTTTTTTTTTTTTTTTTAGCTCAACTGGAGTTCTACATTTTAACATTCGTTTCCAATCCATAGTAGCCTTCTCTGATTTTGTAACTTTGGGAAAACTCTAGTGATCTGCTTAAGATGGGTCACAAATAAAGCTATTTCTAATTCAAGAGGACTCTTCCTATTGGACTGCCCTGTCCATTGCAGTAGATTGTTCTATTTTGCCAAAGAGATGGGGAACTTATAAAAAGATGGTGCTTGGAGGAGGAAGACTGCATTCCTTCTCTCTCTCTCTCTCTCTCTCTCTCTCTCTCTCTCTCTCTCTCTCTGGATTAACCTAGAGAATTTTATAATATGGATGTTCTTCTTGTTCTTAGAATGGCCCAACAGTTTAAGTCCATAGGTTCAGAATTTGCCTATTGAGCTTCGGTGGTGCTGAAGAACAGGTGGTAGATATGGAGGAAAGGAGAAATTTCTAAATTTCATAGAAACAGTCTTTCTAGACTGTTCCACTAAACTTTATAGCATGGGTCTTGTAGAGCTTCTACAGACTTTCTAAAAGAAATTTCAAATTCAAAAATGAAAAAGAAACCTAAAATGTGGATCAGTCAATGAAGTGCTTATCCTAAAAGTATGAAGTCCTGAGTCTGATCCTGGAACCCACATGAAGAACAGTTGAACCAGTGGCATAGTCTTGTAATTCCAGCCTTGGGAAGGTGAAGACACATCCTTGGCCTTTTCAGGCAGCCAATCCAGTCTACTCAGGAATTTCCAGGCAAATGAGTGACTTGGCCACAAGAAAAAAAAAAAAGATACAAATGTAGATGGTGCTTGAGGTTTCTTTTTGGCCTCTACATTCATAAACACACACACACACACATACACACACACACACACACACACATGAGAGTTTTTAAAAGCTATAAGATGGGGAAAATGGAAAAAAAATCACAGCCTAATTAGCTGCTCCAAGGACATAATTTTGGATATCTCTTCACAGTTCTGCTGTACTTTGAAAAATATTTTTAAAAATTCAGGCTAAAGAAAGAACTTCCGTTACCACACCCTATGCTTTCACAAGCATCAGTGGTCAGAACCTTTTAGATGTTTAAGAGTGATCTGTTTACTTTGCATGGAAATTCACTTTCTTTTTGCTAGCCAGATCCAGGGCTTCCTGATGACTTGACCGGCTCCTGCCTCTCAGGGTCAGTCCTAGAGCATTCTTGGCAAGGGAAGAGACCAGAAAGACTAGTCATTTTATTTCACAACATTTTCTGCCTAGTTTAGAAATCAAAGAAGACAAATGGTTCTGATCCATTCAGCATTACTTTTGCTTCTGAATTATTTCCTTATCCAGAACTGACCAGTGAAGTTAAGACTATATCTAAACAAACAAACAAAAAACCAAACAAATAATAGAAACAAAACATGAAACCAACTTAGCAGGAACAACTTTCCCCATTCTCAGCTAATAGATTTGAATCAGGAGGAAGTAGTGTTCCCCTTCCCATCAGAATCAAGAATGTAACACTATAATTTCATTGCTAATTTAAAGCATGTATGGTGGGCTGAAGTAGGTGGGTGGCAGGAGGTGGGTAATATTTATTAACCAATTGGGTAATATTTACATTAAATATTAAATAACTGGATAAGTTTTTATATATATTTTCAGCTCTTCATGCTCACTTTTGTTTGCCTCTAACAAGCAAGAAGTCTTCATTTCTTCTTACCTCACAATGCAAAGCACTGAGATCATCTCCCACAAGTGTGTTTGAGCTTTCCAGTCCTCTGCCATCTTCTCTCTCCTTGGGAAGTTTTCCTAGTGTCTCAAGTACTCTACTGCTGAGAGGCAGGGCCATTTTCCATCTCATCTCTCTCTCTCTCTCTGATTAAGTTGAAACATTTTATCCATCTTTACTGAGTTTTCCTATTCCTGGATTTCCTATGCACAAGATCTAATACTGAACTTTAGGGTATTTCATAGGCTTTGGGCTCATCTGTATCTTCACTACTGGATCCTTTGCCAACATCTACTGTCCTTCCAACGCCAATTAGTTCAGTGGTTCAATTAGTTCTCTTCTGGACCATTCAGTCTTGCATCAGATACACACTTTGTTGCTAATTCATAGCCTCTGAGCCCTCCTAGTACCAATGTGGTCCACTTGTTGAGTGATCCTGTCAGTCAATGCTGGTTCATTACCAACTGAGTGTTGAATTAACCCCACACTTCATATGGCCTCATGATATTATTATAATTGCATTCCCTTCTACAGTAGGCAAAATGAAACACATGCTGTGAAACTGGCTGGGCTTTATGCTGGTTCCCAAGACAGACTTTAAAAAGAAAATGAATAAGGTCCTTGTAGAATCCTTTCTACCAATGTTTTTTTCTTTTTTTAAATTGTGCTTTCTAATACTATTTCTTGGTAAGTTTACACAAAAGGGTAGCTTCTTGGTTTGGTTTGTAAGTCTTTAGGCTTTATATATAATAGAGACTGTAATTGTAAAGTGTTCCTAAGTTTGTGGAAAATTGAGGATACAAGTAAATAAGTGGGGCTTTTTGTTTGTTATTTCTACTGAGAAACAACTTTTGATCAGACAGTAACTATTTTACAAATGTTCTGTTATTTATGTGTATGTGTGCATATATGTGTGTGTGCACACATGTGTGTGTGCACATGCCACATGAAGACTAGAAAAAAAACTTATAGGAATTAACTTTCTTCTGCTGTTTTGGGGGAACTGAACTCTCGGCATCGAATTTGACAGCAAGCACCTTTTTCCTGTTGAATTATCTTGCTATCCCATGTTCTGCTATTTAAATATGGCAACAGACTTTTAACTCAGAATTATTACTAATTTAAACCTTTCAGTTTATTTTCCAGGTTACCTTTTGTATTTGTTATCTAGGGCATGAATTTATAAAACTTGAAAAGATGAATTCAAATTTTTTTCCTAGATGCAAAAATCATCTTACTGTCAAACTTTTCTGGAAAATATGGTAATGGTAAAGTAATTTTTAACGGGGTTGATTGGAGAATCTGATGAGTTCTAGATGTGGTGTCTATTGCAGTGAGTATGGACACTCAGGATGCTTGTGGGTAACAGACATGATCAGCCCCTTGATTATGTTGGTTTCACACATACACACACACACACACACACACACATTTAGTTCTTCAGAAAGAACCTTTAATGGTAAACCAGGGTTCATTTATGGAGCTCCTATAACAGGGAGCATCTGGTGAACATTTGACAGGGGCAAACACATCCTTCAAGAAAGCACTTAAGTTCCTTGGAATTCAGGAAGAATAGAAGAAAATGTCATTAAAATGAAGTCAGAAAAGCAGAGAGATGCTTGGTGGTATATTCTTTGTTAAAATTTGCAACCTAGAGGTTTACATCCACATGTAGACCTCTGAGCTAAAACACAGTCTATGCTGCAACCTGGAAAACATAGATCTATTTGCCCTTTAATCCTAGACCACTACAGATCAAGTTACCTCTTTGAACATCCCCCCCTTTTCTGGCCAAGTAAATGAATTGAAATTGATGTACTTAATTGTTTTCTAAATTGCAATTTTTCCCCCACAGATGTTTTTTATCAGTGTTGAGCCCAATGGGCTCTGTCAGTCACACGGGGAGATGAAGTCATGTGGTAATAAAAGAGACTAAGGGAGGAAGGGAAATGCCATACAGTGTACTGTCTAATTGAAAAATGTGCCACATAAATGCTGAACTTGGAATCTCTCCTTCCCCAGGGGCTACTCACCGCAAACAATGCACATATCTTCTGTACTGCAAAGATTGGATCTCTCCACTTTCTCCATTATTAGTTCAGGCCAATGCAATAGTTTCCATCCTTTGTCTGTCTTGGATGAAGTCACCCTACTGGAATTGTGATGCAAAGTAACAGGGCCCCAAGTTGAAAGTTGAAATGCTGAAGGTAATGGCATCAGGCCTCGAGGATGAGGGCTAGGGTGATGTGATGGAGTGCAGTATTAGCTATCTCTAGCTTTGTGGAGAGATGAGAACTAGCAATCATGTCCATGGATGAGTCTGAGAAACAGTCACTAATGATGACACCACTGAAAATGGAGGAAAACTCATGGGAGTGTGGTCAGTGGGGAAGTCAGAAACTCTCAGGCTTAAATGCATGCTAATGAAACATGGAAACATAAGACACGTAGAACCTGAAGGGAATGGTTGCATGTGTTTCTCATAGCTTCAGTTGTCTTCCAAGAGACAGGAAGAGGAGGAGAGAGTTACTGCTATTCTCAAACAAAACTAAGAAATAAACAAACACTGTCATCTCCAATCCCCCGCACCATTTTGTATCGCAAATGAGAGACTTTTATCAGCCTTGCTATCAAGAACCTCCTTATATAAGCGGTCAAGTCTTTCTTGCCCTGTCTCAGTATCACTGATCAAGAACTCCAGGACCTCAGAGAAGTAATCACTCACTTTCATTTCCCGCTTGCTTAACTTAGCTATGACGTATTTGAATAATCATACTCCAGCAACTTCTCCAAGTTCTGTGATTGTCATGGACTTTTACTGAGTCACTCATTCCTTTGAAATATGAGGATTATTGCCTTTATAAAAGACTAATTTTCTTTGTAGTGATGTTTGGAATGACAAGATTCAAGTTGAATGAGAGACAGATAACTCTTTAGAACATGGAAGTCTTGGGCGTTGGGGTTGGGGTTGGGGCTCACATTGTACTGAAGAACAGGTAGCAACTTTGGGATCTCAAATGTAACTTAATCATTTTCTTTCTCATTCTTCTCTAAACAACTATTTTTCTCCTCACAGTCATCACTGCCATCATTGCTTTCTCACCCTTATATTCCCTTCTTTCCTCTGTCTTCTAAGGCCTCCTTGTTGGTCTGTTTCTTTGTTGTACTTTGCTGCTCACCCACATCTGGATTGTTTCTCTTTTCTTTCTCTCCTCTTTAATGCTCCCTACTCACTTTCTCCACTGCACCATCTTCCCCCTCCCCATATTTTTGAGATCATACTCTGTGCTAAGGTTCAGGGATGTAGTTTCTCATTTCATCTTTGTAGCACACCTAGATATTGCTTTTTAAGTGAGAAGATGAAGTGCTATCAAAAATAGTTTACCTAATCACTTGGCTCATCGTAACTAGATTCTGAGTCTTTCTGGCCCCAAATTCTTGCTTTAAATCAAAGTCTCTCTAGGAAGGGATGATAATTATGGGTAAGGACATGAAAAACAAAAAGAGTTATAGTTACATTTAACTGTGATTTCAGAGTCTAAAATACATTTTGCTTGTGAAAATTTGAAGTTAACTGGCATACGATCATCATAACATTTAGTAATCAAATAATTTAAAGAGAACAAAATAAGATTTAATAGAAGTCTGGTCTACAAGGAAGAAATAAGATAGGGGTGTAATGCTCTGAGATATAGCAAAGTCTCTGCAATAAATCATTGTTTATTAGACATATTTATTTGACATCACCAGGGCTGTTTAAGGATGAATAAATGTGCTGTTGCAAAGGGCTCTGCATGCCTTGCAAAATTTTGCATATTTGTGTTAGTTAGAATCAGCTATCATATGAAAGAAGATAGAATTACACTAGCTTTGTGCTTTACAAAAAAGGAAAAGAAAGAAACAAGTAGAGATGGATTGTCCCTGTGGGAAGCAACAGCGACTTGGTGGCCTCATCAAAACTTAGATTCTTTCGGCTCTTTCAGCACGTTGGCCTTTGTTCCTTAGGCGTAAGACTCACCACAGTGGAGGCCTGAGGCCATCCCTGTCATGGCATACTCATCCAGTTACACCTGGAAGCAGAAAAGTTTCTCACTGTGAAGTTCTGTGTTCTTCCTTCCTTCCTTCCTTCCTTCTTTCCTTCCTTCCTTTCTTTCTTCCTTTCTTTCTTTTTTCCTTCCCCCTCTCTTTTTTTCTTTCTTTTTCCTTAATAAAGAAAATAGTTTCTAGACACTCCTTCCACCTTCCCCTTAGCAGACTTTCTCTCAGGAAAGTTCATTAGCTAGGGCTGTGTCAGAGGTCTGGCCATTAGGACACTCACCTCTGATCCCTGGAAGGCAATCAGATCAGGCAAGCTTTGCTGTGAGAGACTCCATTTGACAAGCATCACTGGACTCTATTTTGAATGGAAATGCAGAAGCAGTCAAAAGACCCCACCCTCGGTGGACACATTTGCCCAGCACCACCCAGAAGACACAGACTGGTAAATATTCCTAGAGGTCAACAGAATAGCATCCTATAGACATTATAGTCAACTGGGATTCTATAAACACAAAGACATATTACAATATTATCAGTCCCATCAAGAGGAAGACAATGATCTGCCATCTAATACCTAGTGTGTGTGTGTATCAAAGGACCAACAGGCAAAGTATTCCTGACTGTCCTCCAGGCTTCACCTCTGCTAATTCCCCTCCATTAGTGAGGCCTATTCAAATTGCTGCTGTACACTTGTCCATCTATATCAACTCCTACATTTTACCCTAACCACACCCATCTCCTCAAACTTCACTTCTGTCAAGTTTAAACGTGAGCCTTGTGATCCTACAACCTGTATCTCCAGAGATTCCCCAGGAGGGTTCATTATATACCTTCTGCTTTAAGTAAGGCCACTGTGTGTAGCAGGCTTTCTTTTTTTAAAATTATGAATAAAGTCTCATTTTTTTTATCCATGTATCCCCTTGTTCAAACTCCTTTCCCCCTCCCACCCCTCCCATTCACTCTCTTCTCCCCATCACTTTATCTCCTCCCCAGCAAGGGCAGCAGGTCCCTAGGTCCAAAGGTGGCTTAGTTCAGCATCCACTCCAGGTACATTTGTTTTCCTCACCACAACATCAAGACTGGGTCAGGTGTTCCCCTGAAGGGACTGGGCTCCAAGGTGCTGGTCCAAGATGATTCAAATCCCAAGCTGTTCAGTGTTTGTGGTTTGCAGCTTGAGAATGCTTTGTTTTTTTGTTTAAAGTCCACTAATGAGTGAGTACATCCCCTGATTTTCTTTCTGGGTTTGTGATACTTTGTTCAGGAGGATATTGCCCAAATCCATCTCTTTGCCTGCAAATGTTAGGATACAATTTTTTTTCTTGTGTAGTAGGCTTTCTTTTGGGCTACCAACCAGCTCCCAAATCATGACTTATTAATAGTTATGAATGTTTGACCTTATCTTAGGCCTGCCCCACTAGTTCTTCTTTTTTTTTTTTTATTTTTGGGGAGGTTTTTAATCACAGCTTCAATTTCCTTAAGGGTTATAGGCCTGTTTAGATAATTAATCTGATCTTCATTTAATTTTGGTAGGTGGTACCTGTCCAGAAAGCTGTCCATTTCTTCTAGGTTTTCCATTTTTGTGGAATACAGATTTTCAAAATATGACCTGATAATTCTCTGTATTTCCTGGGGGTCTTTTGTTATGTCCCCCTTTTCATTTCTGATTTTGTTGATTTGAACACTCTCTCTCTGTTTTTTGATTAGTTTGGCTAAGGGCTTATCTATCTTGTTAACTTTCCTAAAGAACTAATTCTTAGATTCATTGATTCTTTGTATTGTTCTTTTTTTTTCAATTGCATTGATTTCAGCTCTAAGTTTGATTATTTCCTGCTGTCTACTCCTTCTAGGTGAGTTCACTTCTAATTGTTCTAAGTCTTTCAGCTGAGCTGTTAGGTCTCTAGTGTGGGATTTCTCTAGGTTCTTCATATAGGCACCTAGCGCTATGAATTTTCCTCTTAAGACTGCTTTCATTGTGTCCCACAAGTTTGGATACGTTGTGGATTCATTTTCATTAAATTCTAGGAAGACTTTGGTTTCTTTCTAATTTCTTCCTTGACCCAGAGATGGTTCAGCTGAGTGATGTTTAGTTTCCATGAGTTGGTAGTCTTTCTTTGTGTTTTGATGTTGTTGAACTCTAACTTTAGGCCCTGGTGGTCTGATATGTTACAAGGGATTATTTCCATTTTTTTTGGAATATATCTGTTGATATTTGCTTTATGACCAATTATGTGGTCAATTTTGGAGAAAGTTCCATGAGGAGCTGAGAAATATGTATATTCCTTTGCCTTTGGGTGGAATCTTCTGTAGATATCTATTAAATCCATTTGCATCATAACCTCTTTTAGACTCCTTATTTCTCTGTTGAGTCTCTGTCTGGTTGATCCATCCAGGGTTGAAAGTGGGGTATTGAAGTCTCCCACTATTAGAGTGTAAGAATTGATGTGGGATTTGAGCTTTAGCAGTGTTTCTTTTACATAAGTAGGTGCCCTTATATTAGGGGCATAAATATTGAAGATTGAAATCTCCTCTTGACCAATTTTTCCTGTGATGAATAAGTAGTGCCCATCTTGGTCCCTTTTAATTGCTTTTAGCTTAAAGTCTACTTTGTTAGATATTAGGATTGCAACCCCCGCTTGTTGACTGGAAAATCTTTTCCCAACACTTTATTCTAAGCCTGTGTCTGTCCTTGCATTTGAGGTGTGTTTCTTGTAGGCAACAGAAGGATGGCTTATGTTGTTGTAACCATCTTGTTAGTGTGTGGCGTTTTATAGGAGAGTTGAGTCCATTGATATTAAGGGAAATTAGTGACCATTGATTGATATTTCCTGTCATTTTTGGTGGTAACTTCTTTGTATTTCCTTTCTCTGGAGTATTCTTCTGTGGAATTATTGATTGATTGTGATTTCGTGGGTGTATCTGATGTCCTTAGGTTGGAGTTTTCCCTCTAATAGTCACTGTAGTGCTAGATTGATAGATAGATATTCTTTCAGTCTGACTTTGTCATGAAATATCTTGTTTACTCCATCTATGGTGATTGATAATTATGCCGGGTATAGTATTCTAGTTTGGCATCCATGCTGTTTTAGCGTCTGTATAACTTCTGACCAAGCCCTTCTAGCTTTCATCGTTTCCATTGAATAGTCAGGTGTTATTCTGATGGGTCTGCCTTTATATGTGAGTTGGCCCTTTTCTTTTGCAGCTCTTAAAATTTTTTCTTTGTTCTGTATGTTTTGTGGTTTGATTATAATGTGGCACACTGACTTTTTTGGGGAGTCATATCTGTTTGGTGTTCTGTAAGCTTCTTGTATCTTTATAGGCATTTCCTTCAGGTTAGGGAAGTTTTCTGCTATGATTTTATTGAAAACATTATCTGTGCCTGTGAGCTGGTATTCTTCTCCTTCTTCTATTCCTATTGTTCTCAAATTAGGTCTTTTCATGGTGTCCTAGATTTCCTGAACATTTTGAGTTATGGATTTTTTAGTTTTACTATTTTCTTTGACTGATATATCCATTTGAGCTACTGAGTCTTCCACTTCAGAGATTCTATCTTCCATCTCTTGAACTCTGTTTGTTATGCTTGTATTTGTGGTTCCAACTTTTTTCTTTAGATTTTCTATATCCATCTTTGTCTCATTTTGTGCCTTTTTTTATTGCTTCTATTTCAGCTTTTATTTCCTGGCATGTTTCTTTCATAGATTTGTTCATCTCTTCCAATTTTTTGTTTGTATTTTCTTCTATTTCTTTAAGGCTATTTTTCATATCTTCTTTGAGAGCTTCGATGATCATCAAAAAGGAATTTTTGGTGTTGCTTCCTTCTGTTTCCTCTTCATTGCTCAGTTCAGGTCTTGTATTTGTAGGATCGCCACTTTCTTCTGGAGTTACCTTGTTGTTCTTT